>WBNM01038354.1:0-104621 GCA_013399055.1 Ramphastos sulfuratus
ACACCGCTCAGAGTCCAGGTCTGCGACTGCGAAGGGCCGACCAAGAACTGTGAGCGACGAGCCTTTGTTGCCGAGACCCTGGGTGTCCCTGCCATCCTGGGCATCTTGGGGGGCATCCTGGCACTGCTGAGTAAGTACTAGGCATGTGGACAGGCATAGCACCGGCTACACCCCACCTCCCTGACTCTGGTGCCCTCTGCTTGCAGTCTTGCTGCTTCTGCTGCTTCTTTTTGTGAGAAGGAGGAAAGTGGTTAAGGAGCCTCTACTCCCACCTGAAGATGACATGCGGGACAACGTCTACCACTATGATGAGGAGGGCGGTGGTGAGGAGGACCAGGTGGGACAACTGTGCTGGGTTTGGCTCTCTGAGACACCCTCCCTGCAGTCACCCTGCACACCCTGGTGCCCGTGGTGGCTGTGGTTGTCTCTTGAGTGTCATCTCCTCATGCCTTCCTGTGCAGGATTATGACCTGAGCCAGCTGCACCGAGGCCTGGACGCCCGCCCAGAAGTGATCCGCAACGATGTGGCCCCCCCACTGATGGCTGCCCCCCAGTACCGGCCCCGTCCTGCCAACCCCGATGAGATTGGGAACTTCATTGATGAGGTAAACTGGGGCCCCACGTGTTGCTCCAGGGGGGTGAAACCCTCATCTGTGCCAGCACTACTGGGGTCCTCCACCAGTTGGGGCAATGTTGGGTCAACAGTTGAACTCGATGATCTCAGCCCAAACTATAATGGTTACTGATCTCCTTTTTGTCACACCCCAGAACCTGAAGGCAGCTGACACAGACCCCACAGCGCCCCCCTACGACTCGCTGCTGGTGTTCGACTACGAGGGCAGCGGCTCAGAGGCCACCTCGCTCAGCTCCCTCAACTCCTCTGACTCTGACCGCGACCAGGACTATGACTACCTCAATGAGTGGGGCAGTCGCTTCAAGAAGCTGGCTGACCTCTATGGTGGTGGGGAAGATGATGATTAGGGCACCCCCCCAACCTCGACACCAGCTTGGCCACAGCTGCCTGGTGCAGGCGGCTCACCTCATTTCATCCCACCAGACTCACGTTGGGTCTTTGCTGAACCCTCGGTCCAACACCCCTCAACCTGGTGTCCACATTCCCCTCATTGTGTGTAGGGGAAGCCTGGGGTCACTCGGTCTTGGGGGATGGGTGGGGGGTAATCTGTGCATTTCCCACTCCCCTCAGCTCCAGGCAGGACATGGAGCCCTTTGGTTCATTCGCCATCCTAGAGCGAGGGCTGGGATCAGCTCCTCATCCCAGACAGGGACAGGCCCCAACCACCTCCCTCCCTTTGGCACAGGGACTTTCTGTTTCTCTCCAAATTACCTCATGCTCCCAGCACCGGCTCACAAACCTGGTGCCAAAGAGACATGGTGGCCATTGCTGTGCTGGAGAGGGGTGAGGTGCTAGATAACCGCAGACCAAAGATGAGCCATCACGTGCTGTAGGAGAGGGAATTGTATTCACTAAGAGCACAGAGGGGCAGCTCCCTGATTTTTCTGTATCCCAGATGACGATGTGATTTCCTTCTGCGGCGTGGCGGGTTGTAATTACTCTGCAGTCAATGAGAGGCGCTTCCGGAAATCGAACGGCTTTACTGAAATTCGGTGTTCAGCTGTCGTCGTGGTTTGTTATTTTTTATCACGGGGAAAGGGTCTGATGCGGGCTGGCAAAGCCAGCAATGGTCCCAGCGATAATCGATTGTATGGTTGGTTTGGTTTTTTTAAATATAGAATTGAAAGAATAAATTGTTTTAAGAAAACCAAAAGCCTTTTTCTCTCAGTGCGACTCTTGGCGGTTTCACTCTGCTGGAAGGCAGTGCCCTGCCCCATGGAGAGCTCCCAAAGGGCAGACAGACGGCAAGCAGAGCGCTGCGTTAAGAGGGATAGATCCAGACCCCAGCACGGGTTTTCCCAGCAGCGAGGGCCGGGAGGAGGCAGCCAAAAAGCGGTGATGGCTTTACCGAGTGCTTCACAGAGAGAGGACCAGGATATAATGTGAAACCCCAGCTTGTGTCTTAGCAGGGTGGCTGTGCGGCGCTGCCCCGCGCCCTGCCCCGCACAGAAGTAGCTGTCAGCCAGCGTCGGGGATCGCTGGGGTTTGTCCAAGCCTGTAATTGCTGCGAGCTCCCTTCAGAGGCCCTGCCCAGTGAGGAAACACAAAAGAACACACCCCACAGCCCTCAAAGCCTTTCAAACACCCGACGACCCAGGGGACTGGGGGTTGGACTCGATGATCTCTTCGGGTCCCTTCCAAACCCTGATATCCTTCCAGACTGGCAAAGGGTTTGCAACCATCCTGCCTCATTATGTCCTGGGCCGGCAAATTGGTTATGCGCTAGAGATGCCCAGAGAGACCTGTGTGCTTGGGAGCAGGCCCTAATGGCCATCCTGCACACTCCTTACAGCATGGAGATCTATCGTCTCCCTTTGTTCCCCAAATTGCTGCTTTCTCTCTGGAAGCTGCTCAATGTTGCTGGATGCAGCCAGAGACTGCTCTTCATGCAAAGGTGAGCCTTGGGGTGGGAGCTCTCCCCCAATCCCAGCATGTCCCAACATGCTGGAAAGGACCTCTAGAGACCATCTAGTCCAAACCCTGCTTTGGCAGGGTTCCCTGGAGCACGTTGCCCAGGATCACAAGGTCCGGGCAGGTTTGGCCACTCTCCAGAAACAGACTTCACAACCTCTCTGTGTAGCCTGCTCCACGGTCCTGGCAGCCTCACGACACTTAAATCTCTCCTCACGTTCAGCAATACCAGCCCTGCCGGAGGGGTCGGTGCTGCTGATGCTCGTGGGGAGCATACGTAGGGGGCCAGCGATGCCGGTCTCGGTGCCCAGCTGGGATGGGGAGAGGACAGCTGCGTGCCCTACGGCGCTGACGACGAGCCTCAAGCTGCTGTAACCGGGAGGCACCGGTGTGCACCGCTACCACCAGCGCTGACCGGACCCCAGCTCAGGCCCAAGATAACGGCGCCCGCAGCCCCCTCCCGCCCCGCCCAAGATGGTGGCGGACAGACTGCTCCCACGAGATGGCGACGTGCGCCTCGTCCCGCCCCTTTTCGACCTCCCCAAGATGGCGCCAGGAAGTTCGCCATCCACCTCCCGACCTTCCTAAGATGGCGACGCACAGCTACCCTCCGCCCTTTCCCGGGGGCTGCAACATGGCGGGCGGCGCGGAAACGGAGACGGGCCCGGAGTTGGGGCAGGTAGTGGAGGCGTTGGAGCTGCTCCTGCGGCGGCGGCCGCCCGCCGGGCCCGGCGACCGGGATGGTGGCGAGGTCGGGCCTAGTCCGGAAGGCTCCCTGCGACCAGAGACGCTGCGCAGCAACGCGGCAGAGCTGGAGAAGCAGCTGCGGCAGGCACCGGGCTGGGACTCGCTGCGCGCCCTGCGCTGTGCTGTGCTAGCCCGGGCCCCCGCGCTGGCCACCGGGGTGGCGAGCGAAGCCGAGCCGGGCTGGGCAGCTGCCTGCGGGCTGCTGGCGCTGCTGCTGTGCCTGAAGGAGCGGCTGGCCGCGCTCGCCGCCGCCACCTCCGCCGGGGCCAGGGCCGGGGCCGGGCTCGGGGCTGCGCCGCCGCCCAGCGCCGACACGCTGAGTGTGGGGCAGACCCGGGCGGTGGGCCAGGCGCTGCGGGCCGCGGTGGGCCTGGGGCTGGTGCCGTACCTGCCGCCGGGCGTGGGGCAGCGCCCGGGCCCCCCAGCGATATCCCCGGCCCCACTGGCAGCCCGCGGTACCCGGCTTCGTGCTGCCACCGCCGCCTTGGCCGAGCTCACCCGGCACCCAGCGCTGGCCGGCCCGCTCCTGACCCGTCACCTCGGTCTCCTCCTCGCCAGCCTCTGCCTACTGGGCCACGGCCCTGCCGCACACTGTGAGGTCTGTGGGCTCTTTCTCCTCCTGTTCTACCTTCACGGTTGCTGCCGGCATGGGCAGAAACGATCAAACAAGGCTTGGGTTTGCCAACCAAAGCCAAAACAGCGCCCCACATGCCATGGGTCAGCTCGTCGCTGTACAGGGCTTCAGCTCACTCAGCCCCACGGCTGCCTTCTGTGCTGAAAGAGGAGAGATTTAGCTTCAAGAAAGAAATAATTCACTGTGAGGGAGTGAAACCCTGACCCAGGTTGCCCACAGGGGTGGTAGACGTCCCATCCGTGGAACCATTCCAGGTCAGGTTGCTGGGGCTCTGAGCAACCTACTCTAGCTGTGCAAGTTCCTGCTGAATGCAGGGGGTTGGACCAGATAACTTTGAAGGTCCCTTCCCATCCAAAGTGTTCTGTGATTCCTTTGAAGTGTTCGAGACCAGGTTGCATGGAGATTTGAGCAGCCTGGTCTGGCAGAAGATGTCCCTGACCATGTGAAAAGGGCTGGAACTAGATGGTCTTCAAGATCCCTTTGACCCCAAACCATTCTGTGAGACTACAACATGGGTGTTCATCTCCATGTGAGATGGGAGCCATCTGACACAGTGAGGGGTTGGAGGGGCATTAGCACAGGGGCAGGACTGATGTAGCACTGGCAACCATGCTGTCCTCACTGTTCGAGGGTTTCTTTCTTCCAGGGTGTTACGGAAGCAGAGCGAGTGCAGTGCCAGGAGACCTTGCAGCACGTCTTGGACCACGTCTACCAGCCACTGGCAGTGCAGGAGCTGCTGGTCCTGCAGGGACGGCCCAAGCAGGTACCTGGCAGCGGTGACAGTGCCATCCATGGCATGAGGTGCTCAGGCTGCTGGCTCGTTGTGTTCCCAAGCTCCGAGCTTTGCTGCTCTACTGGACATGTTCTTACACGTTCCAAACCAGTTTGGTGGAGCACTCCTGTCCCTGGGTGCTGTGAGAAGCTGCTGTGAGAAGCTGCTGTGCGAAGTTGCTCACATGGTGGCAGCTCTGGCCCTGCTGCACAGGGTGTGTGTGGATTCAGGGCTCTCATCGCCGCACGTGCCACCTTGGCTTGGCAGTTACATCCACAGTGCCTGGCCAAGCAAAGCACCTTCATTAGGGCAAGAGGAAACGGCTGCGCATTGTGCCAAGGGGAGGTTTGCATTGGATATCAGGAACAGTTTCTTCATCAGAAGTGTTGTCGAGCCCTGGAACAGGCTGCTGTTTATGTGCACCGTAGAATGGTTTTGGTTGAAAGAGACCTTTAAGATCATCTGATCCAACCTTTAATACACCATTGCCAGGTCACCACTAAATCATGTCCTTCAGCACCACATCTCCATGGTTTTTAAACCCCTCCAGGGATGGGGACTCCACCACTGCCCTGGGCAAGCTTCCCCATTTTGGGAAAGAAATTGTTCCGCACGTCCAATCTAAACCTCCTCTGGTGCAGTTTGAGGCCATTTCCTCTTGTCTTATTGCTTGTTCCTTGGGAGACCAACCCCTACCTGGCTCCACCTTCCTTTCAGGGTGTTGTAGAGAGCCCGAAGGTCTCCCTTTAGCCTCCTTTCCTTGCCCTTCCTGATGGGCATTGTAGGTCCATTCCAACTGGAAACAACCCATTCTATCCCCTCCGTGGCCTGCCTCACTTCTCGACTTGAGATGCCCAAGCAAGCACCTCGACTCAAAGCTCTTGCTTTGTGGATCAGCAGCCTTTGGCAACTCAGTTTGTACTATGCTGGGGGGGTTGCTGTGCTCAGTGCCACCTCTGCAGTCCAGTGCTGTATTCTGGTCCTGGTGGGAGTTACCACTCCACACCCCTTACCTGCGTCAACCCCCTGGGCCCCCCATGCCCCATGTTGTTAATGAGCTGCTGCCTGACCCTGAGGGGCTTTAATTAAAGCAGGGGAGCTCTGTGCAAGGAAGCTCCTGGGAAGGCTGGCCTTGCTTATTAAGCCCTAATTAGGTTTGTGCCGCTGGATGAAGAGGTGATTGATTAAAAACCTTTCTCTGTTCTGTGCTCCCGTCTGGTCTGAGGTCCTGCAGGGCTCTTAACCTGCTCCTTTGTTCCCTTCCAGGGTCCTTCCTCTCCTGGAGACGACACAAAGCCAGGCCTTGTTCGGGCTCCAGCGTGGCTGCGGCGCCTTTGTGGGCAGTTGCTGTCCGAGAGGCTCCTGAGACCCAGTGGGGTGCAGGCTGTGGTTCGGGGCATCATGGAGGGGACAGGCGGTGAGTAGGGTGAGCTCTGATGCTGCTCTTGGCTGAAGGGAGACTGTGATGATGTGTTTGAGATGTTTCATCCCATGAGATGCTGACCAAGCTAGTTGGGACACTCAGGTTTTGCCTTGGACAGAAGACCTTCCAGTGAACAGGGAACACCTTCCAGCCACAGATGCTTTCATTTTGGGGTACACCATCACATTTGAGGTCCACACTGGAAGCCTCTGGACTAATTTAGTCTGTTTTAATCACACCCTATGTGCATATGGAGCGTTGCTCGCTCCAAGGAGCTGCACTGTTGACAGTTTGGTGTGAGCAGTGCTCAGCGCTGGGCTGTGAGTAGGTGGAATAAGACCCATCATCCTGCTTTCCATTTCCTGCCAAGGAGGGAAACTGTTGCATTCCAAAAGCTGAATCCCTCAGTTTTTAGTGCCAAAGCCTCCTCTGGCCAATACCAACCTGATGACACCATCCAAGCATGACCTCTCTCCACCTTTTGGCATTCGCACCTATTTGTAGATGGTATTTTTCATTATCAAAGTGATTCCCCCCCCCGCCCCGTCTCATTAAGTTCAGGTGTCTCCTGAGAGATGCTTGGTTTTAAAGAAAATAATAAAAGCTAAAAATCCAGGTTTTGGCCAGAAATACCTATTTCAGCCAAAGCTGGCCTGACTGTTGGCTCGGTCTGAGCTGATTTTGGCTTTGTGCTGGCGTGGCAGGTTGTGCTGGTGCTGAGGCAGCAGCTGTGGACTGGAGGAAATGCGATGCAGTCGCCAAGATCTTGGCATCCTGCCCGCAGCAGTGTCTTTCCCTGGAGGACTACTACAGCCTGGTGTGTCCCCAGGTAGGTCACTCTCTTCCCCAACCCACAGTACACCACTGCAGCTGGGAATTGCAGGGTGGAGAGTGCTGGTGCTGCCACTTCTGCTTGAGCGTGGCTTGGGCCATGACAAAATGGAGATGGTTTTATGCTGCTCTGGCAGTGGGATGTGTTTCCACCCTACTCTTGCTCTAGTTTTCCATGTTTGATTGAAGTGCTGGATGATGTCTTCTGCTCACACAAGCTGTTCAGTGCTGCATTACAAGGAGCACTCTGCTGTGAAGCTCTTGCTTCCAGCCTTTGGCTGTGGGAGCGATGCAGGCGCTTGGTTTGAGCCCAAAAATGCCTCCTGCATTGACAGGATTCTGTGAACATGTGCATGGGGAGGAGACTGCCTCTTCCATACGTGGAGTGTTGTACCAAATGTCCCATACTTCACAGAATCATAAAATCCTTGTGGTTGAAAGAGACTTTGGAGGTCATTGAGTCCAACCATTAACCCATCGTGGTGCTAAGAGACACATCTCCGTGGCTTTGAAACCCCTTCAGGGATGGGGACTCCACCACTGCCCTGAGCAGCCTTGAAAACTCTTTTGTGAAAGAAATTTTTCCTTGTCTCCAACCTAAGCCTCACCTGGGGCAACCTTAGGCATTATCCTCATGTTCCTTGGAAGATGAGCCTGACCCCCACCTTTCAGGGCATTGCAGAGAGCCAGAAGGTCTCCCTTCAGCCTCCTTTTCTCCAGGCTGCACAATCCCAGTTCCCTCAGCTGCTCCTCACCAGACCTGTTCTCCAGACTGCTCACCAGCTTTGTTGCCCTTTTCTGGACCCACTCCAGTACCTCCATGTCCTTCTTGGAGTGAAGGGCCCAAAACTGAATCCGGTTAATCATCACACAGGAGGCTCCTCAGTTTCCATGGTGGCTACAAGGACTCTGCCTACCCCAACTTTTGAAGTATTCCTAAACTTTATTCTTTTCTCGTGGACTTCTCTTCCAGATTCTGGACTTGCTGCACATCCAGGACAAGCTTACTGCACGCCAGTTCCAGCGGGTGGCCACCACCACGCTGCTCACCATGGTGAAAGAGCACCCTCAGCTGGCAGAGAAGCATCTGCTCCAGCCTCTCTTGGCACCACTTCTGCGGGGCTCCGAGGCAGCAGGTACTGAACTGTCTGCTGTGTGCTTAGCCCCACATCACAGAAGGGTCTTGTTTATCTTCTCATGGTCTTTGTCCTTCCACCCAAGCACTGTTGCCCACTGAAGTGTGTAAGCCCAGCTCCATCAGCCGTGAACATGTCTGGGTGCACCATGGTTACTAGCACTCCATTCAAATTACTGCAGTGTGTAAAAGCCAAGTCGTGGGGCTTTGCCATGTGCTCTTTGGGAGACTGTCCCAGTCTAGCAGTCTTGTTTTGGGCTGCCAAATGGAAGCTGTCGTTTCCCCACACTCTCCTGGGAGTAATCCATCCAGAAGTTGTGGTCTCCTTTGATCTGCTTGTAACCTCATGGTGGTAACACTGTGGTGATGTTTGCTGCATGTAATGAGGTCTCATCAGTTCCCATGGAAAGCAGGGAGTATGGAAGTGCTCTGCAGTGCTGGCCATGGTGGGATTGCTGGTCTGGAGGCTCCTCAGCATAGAGTCATGGGATGATTTGGGTGGGAAGGGACCTTTCAAGGTTATCTAGTCCATCATCTTCAACTAGAGCAAGTTGCTCAGAGCCCCAGACAAGCTGACCTGGAATGGTCCAGGGACAGGGCATCTACCACGTCTCTGGGCATCCTGGGCCAGTGTGTCATTGGTTTTGGATGGCATGTGGGATGCTGATGTCTCTGCCCTTTGTTTTCAGAGCTGGCAGTGGAAGACCTCCCGGCAGGTACCGTGCTGGTGGCAGAGACAGAGCTCAGCAGCTGTGTGGAGGATGTGCTCAAGGTACTGTGTCTGATTGGGGTTAGGAAGAAAACTACTCCAGGAAAGAGCTACTTTGGGTCTTCCTGAGTAGTTCAGTGTGTTGGACCATTACAAAACTCAGTATCTCCTGTGGTTATGCTGAGGTGAGGCCAAGAGCTGCATGAAATAACTGTGTGCAACACTGCACTGGTGGGTCTGGAGCTTTGTGCTGGATACTCAAGGCACTGTCTCAATCCATTCAAGTGTTGTCACTCCAAAACCTTCTGTGAGATGGCAGCAAGCTGTTGCTTCTTGTTTTTTCCCTGGTGTCTTTCTGGTGTGTCAGAGTAAGAGGAGTCTGGGCAGTGAGTAGTAACCAGGAGTCTCCATGATGTTCTCATCCTCCTCTCTGCAGCAAGACTCTGAGCATTGTTGAATTGTGCAGCTTCTGTAGGGCTGTTGTCCAGATACACTGACAGAGCAGTTCCAGGACTCAGGCTGTGATTGTAGAGCAGGTAATGTGGTGGCCATGAGGTCCTAGTCAGAAGAACCTGGCATATGTTGCCTTGAGCCATCAGTCCTGGTATGAGATGATGCCACTCAGCTTCCAGCATCAGAAGCGTGCAGCTGGTCAGAGTGAAGGACAGATCCAGGGAATCCTGCAAGTGCTGAATCACAGAATCCCAGCATGGTTGGATTTGGAAGGTAATACTGGGGATGATCTAGTGCAAACTCCCTGCTAAAGCAGAGTCACCCACAGCAGGTTTCCCAGGTGAGTTTGGAATCAATCCAGGGGAGAGGCTGCTGTCTGGACAGGCTGCTCCAGGCCTCTGGCACCCTCACAGTGAAGAAGTTTCTCCTCATGTTCAGGCGGAACCTCCTGGGTTCCAGTTTATGCTCACCACCCTTTGTCCTATCACTGGGCACCACTGAGAAGAATCTGGACCCAACCTCTTGCTCCCCAGCCTTTAGCTCTTGCTGGCCATTGAGAAGATCCTTCTCAGTCTGCTCTTCTCCAGACAAATCTTCAGAGGAAGCCTGAGCTCTCCTCCCAGGCTGTTGCTGGTCCCCCTCTTGGTGCCTCTGTGCCTCAGTTTCCTTCCAGTAGAGTGTAGCCGAAGCCAGTGTTGCTAGTGCAGGAGGCAGAAGCAGATGGGAGCTGCTCTCCCTGCTCCTGGGACTGCAGAAGGCAGCCTTGGGGCCTTTTGCAGCGCCAGCATTAACCCCTCATGGAGGAGTGGTTCTTGTTTCAGGTCAGAAATGCTTCCAAATGAGTGACCTGGAGAAAAAGGGCATTTGCGGTGTCAGCAGGAGGCAAGCTGCACTCAGCCATGTAATGAGGACAGCTTGGCGTGGCCCCAGGTTCTTGCTCAGTGGTTGTGCAGCCATAAACCAGATTCAGTGTGGTTCTGAGGCTGCTGAGGTGTCAGCAGGCTGAGAAAGAGTGAAGGTGAGCTTGGAGGTGTGGCAGAGCCATGAGAGGTGGGAGAGCTGATTAGTGTCTGTGTTCTCAACTCGGGTGTCCCAGAAGGGTCCCTATGGGGTGTCCCTAGTGATTCATCTTCACCTGCTGGTACCTGTCAGGGGTCTGAAAGTGTTGCAATCTGTTTCGGCCCATTGGAGAAGTAAGGTAAATGGATTAAGGTGGTAGTTGAGGTGGGGGTCAGCCTCTTCTCCCAAGGAACAAATGACAGTACAAGAAGATACAGCCTCAGGTTGTATCAGGGAAGTTTGAGGTTGGGCATGAGGAACAATCTCTTCCCCAAAAGGATTGTCAAGATCTGTCCCAGGGCAGTGGTGGAGTCCCTGTCCCTGGAGGGATTTCAAAGCCATGGAGATGTGGTGCTGAGGAACATAATTTAGTGGTGACCTGGCAGTGCTGAGTTAACAATTGGAGTTCATGATCTTCAAGGTCTCTTCCAGCCAAACCTATTCTGTGATTATGTTCTGTGATAGTGCTAAGTAAAGAAAAAATGAGTGTCCTCTTTTGCAGGGACCATTCTGAGCCAAATGAACCCTGTGACATGTGGATTTCCTGGGGCATCAAGTTAATTTTAGGCCTGTGGGTGGGTTAATCCTCCAGCAGCTGCTCCCAGGTGTCCAAGCACCTCCTCTGGAACTGCTCGTGGTGCAGGACTGTACCTGGAGGCAGGGGTGAGGCTGTAGAGCTGCTCCATATGCCCAGCTACTGAAGCAGGAGGGATTGCAGGAGCTCAGCAGCTTTCCAAGTCCCAGGATGGGAGAGATTCAGAAAGATGGAAGGAAACTTGGATTTCATCAGAGCAAGCTCTGGCTTTGCCAATAACAGACCATCTTTCCTGTTAGAGGAGGTGTCTGGTGGGTAACACAGTGCAGGTTTAGCACCTTCTGGGGAGCTTCTTCCTTCAAGAGTTCCCTTGGAGCCACGAGCAAGATGTTCAGCAGTGTAGATCTCGATTTTGGCATTTTGGAGAGAGGTGGGGTTCATTCTTGTGCTTCTGGTGAACGAGCAGAGCTTTTTGTGAGACTTCTGTTCTGAAACCTTTTGTCTTAGCTGCTTTTTCCAGCGTTCCCACCAGTACCACCAGTGCCATTCACTGCCTGCCCTGACAGCAGCTTTCTGCTGCGTCTTCCAGCCCAGGAGGACATCTCCAGCCCAGGAATTCAATTCTAAGAAGCTGGTGACTTGCTTACTGGCATGCCCCCGGGCAGGCTAAGCTCTTAAACGCCGGGATTGTTGGGAGTATTTTACGTCCTGGTAATGATCTGTTGTAACTAGCTGGCAGGCAGGGACCAGTCTGAAGGGCTGCTCTGCGGCTGCTCACAATGGGGGTGCTGGGGGAGTTTTGGGGCGGATCCTTCCGTAATGGCAAAGTGCTGGAGGCTGACAGCAGCCAGATTAGTGACTCTGGAGCCTCCAGCCCGCGGAATTGCAGGGGGGGCTGTGTGTTTCTTGCCTAGCAAGTGTCATTTGATGCTGAGTGAGAAACCATCCTTGGGGCTTCATCAGGGAGGCTTTGTGTACAAAAGGTTCTGGTTAGGAAGGGTGGCTCCACGGGGATTAGCACAGGAAAAAAGGTCTGTTTGCATCAATACTGCGGGGCAGGACGTTATCAAGATGATCTCCCTCAAGTTATCAGGACAACCTCCCTCCTGCCCAACTTGTCACACTGCCTGGGGCAGCTAAAAGCTCTTTAGTCTGTCCCCAGGGCTCTCCAGCTGCAGAGGTTGGAGGTGATGTGGCAGCATCTTCAGGGCAGGTAGTTCATCCTCTGACACAGCTGGAAGTCCCTTGGAGAAATTGTGTAAAGCCTTTTCTCACCTTTTAGCTTAAAAAAAAAAAAAAAAGCCATGAAGGAAGGTAAAACCTTGCTGAAATGACGACCTGAGCACAGCAGCCCTGAGTAAGCCTTGATTAAATCCACCTGGGGAAAGCTTGGTGTTCAGACATTTTCTGGACTGAGTTTTCCCAGCATTACAGCTTTGACTGGAATCATCCTACCCGGGTGATAGTCTGGGACAATTTGGGTTCAAAACACAAAGTCAGAGGACTTCTGGGAGTGTTTCTGTTGTGCTCTGTGGGCAGTAAAGTAGGAGCAGTGGTATGAGTGTGCTGGTTTTGTGGAGGAAGGGATCAATTCAGGATGGGTGGAGGAGAGGAGAGTGGCCCTGCAGCCTCCAGCCTCCTCCAGCAACCCTCTGGCTCAGTTCAGCAAGCGTCAGTTCAGCTGCCCTGCTAGGAACTGATCCCCGTGTTTGAGATTTGGCTCTGGGTGTAGGATTTCCATAAAGGTTTGTGAGTTCAGAAGTGCCTGCTGCATGCATCTCTCTGTACTGCAAGACCTGCAAGTTCTGGGCCACTCAATTCAANTACTCCTGAACAGAAGACTTCCTGCAGGGCTGGCTATAGCCTTCCTGTAGCTTGAAGTCCTGCTATGGTTAAGGAAATGCTGGGAGAAAGATGGTGCTAAAGGCTGCCTTTAATGCAGGATATGGCATAATCAGGGAAAACAGGATCCAGACAGAGAGGAACAGGCTGAAAGCCCTCCGCCGGCCTCCCCTCCCTGCCCTCCGCCGGCCTCCCCTCCCTGCCCTCTGCCCAGACCAGCAGCCATTCTGCACACAGATGTGATTTCTCTCCTTGCCTTTGCTCCAGGCAGGTGTTTGACTCTCCTCCCTGTGCCCTTCTCTCCGTAGGTGTATGTGGTTGGGAATGACAGCTCGAGCCTGATGCTAGGATCCTTGCAGTCAGTCCTGGGAGTGGTGTTTTCCCTCTATTCCTTCGCCAAGCAGAATGTGTCATACTTACGGTAAGAAAGGGTTGTGCACAGCTCCTTCTGGGCTTGCATCTCTGTTCTGCCCAACTCCAAAGGATGTGCTCTCCTTGGCACGTACAGAAGTGAGGCTAATTTTCTCATTCTGAATAGCTCCTGGTCTAAGCAGGCAGTAGCTGCAGGTGTAGGCACGGGGCATGGGCTTACTGTGCCTGAGGAAGCAGTTCTTTGTCTTCCCTAAAGCCAAAATGTTGGGTGTCAAGGCAAGTGTGTCCTGGGGGAGCCTTAGGGACACAAGTGAAGTCTTAATCCCCACCTTGGAGTATGAGTTGAAATTGTTGGATGATTTGGGATAGGTTTGGAATTGTTTGTGGATAGAGGTGGTGTTGCTGGGACCTCACTGGGTGTTGGAGCAGTCTAGAAACTGGATAATGATTGGATGAAACTGGCTCTTGGAAATACCAGCCTGTTCTTCTCCTGCTTAGAATCACTTCCCATAGGAGCAGGACCTGTCCCCTGTGTTTGCCCAGCTCCCCCACAACTGATGTGTGATAGTAAAGCACCATGTGTGTTATACAATCATTAAGGCTGAAAAAGACCTCTTAAGATCTTCACATCCAACAACCAGCCCAACACCACCACGCCCACTAAACCATGTCCCCAAGTGCCATGCCTACATGTTTTTTTTACCCCTTCAGGGATGATGACTCCACCATCTCCCTGGGCAGCCTGTTCCAGGGCCTGACTACTCTTTTCAACAGAGACATTTTTCCTAATGTCCAGTCTAGCAGAAGGGCTGGTGGTGACCAGGTGCTGGCTGTAGTCTCTTCTTTCTCCTCCCAGGCTTTCCCTGGGCTACCCTGAGAGTGAGCCAGCCTCGTAAATACCCTCCTGGTGGGTTTACACTTTGCTGTGGTGATCCTGGCATGTGTGTGTTGGAGACTTTCCCTGCAAGGTCTGTGTAGACACGGCCTCTGCTATTATTAAAGATGTCGTTAATCACTTCAAAGAGCAGTGAGGGCTGTGGCAGGTCTGTAGAAGCAGCCAAGTTAACACTGCTGCTGGGTGAACGCAGTCGCTGCTCGCCTCTCTCTTTGCAGGGGAATTTGGCAGAGGTAGCTAAAACCACAGCTGCCTGGAAGCATTCAGGTTTCCAGAGCCCTGGCATGGTACAGCTGCTGCTGCTCCACCTTAACCTGCACCTTCCCTTGGCAGGGCTTCCCACGCCACCCTGCACTGCACCCAGCTCCTTCCTCCTTGTCCCTGGTGCTGCTGGCGGCTCTGCTGTGTCACGTTGGCACAGCGTGCCGAGGCTGCGGGGAGGTGGCTGTCCTTGTACAGACACGCTGTTCAGACAGCACTGCCTTCCTCGCTGAGCTGAGATCCTGAAGGACCCAAGTCCTTCCATCTGGGAATGCCAGGAGGACAGGATGTGCTGCTGAGCCCATTAGAAACAGGCACAAATGCATTCAACTACCAGGGCTGTCAACCAGAGCATCCTTTGCCTTTTTCCTTTTGCCCCTTTTTCCCCTCCCTGAGACACGTTGCGGGTCCTGTTGCAGTGCTGCTGTGCAGGGAGGGACACATGAATTTCTTGGAACCCCCCTGCTGTGAGGACTGGGTGAGAGAGTTTGGGTTCTTCATTTTGGAGAGGAAAAGCTGATTTATGGCTCCTACAACTCCCTGAAAGGAGGTTGGAGCTAGCTGGGGATTGGTCTCTTCTCCCAAGGAACAAGCAACAGGATAAGAGAAAATGGGCTCAAGTCACACCAGGGAAAGTTTAAGTTGGACATGAGGAACAATTTCTTCCCCTTGAGAGTTGCCAGGGCCTGATCTGGGCTACCAAGAGCAGTGCTGGAGTCTCCATCCCTGGAGGGGTTTCAAAGCCGTGTAGATGTGGTGCTGAGTGACCTGGTTTAGTGGTGACCTGGCAGTGCTGGGTGATGGTTGGATTTGATGTCCTTAGAGATCTTTTCCCACCCAAACCGTTGTGTGATTCTCTCTCCTTGCCAGGTCCCCATGCCAGGATATTCTGCTGTGGTTCTTGGAGAAGTCGGGGCGAGAGGTCTCGCTGGCTGTGCTGGAAGGCTTTGCAGGGCTAAGCAACAGCATCCACACCCTTCACCCACAGTGCAGGTTCTGCATGGGCAGCGAGGGTGGTGCCACCATCACAGTGGAGGAGACCATCAGGTGAGCACTACCAGGGCAGTCTCCAGGCATCACTCAGCAGTTTTCCTGGCATACCTAGCAGAGAGAGCCCTGTTGAGCACAGGACTGCTGATGCCATCTTACCACACTCTGGTCCCTCCAAGCACCCCAGCAGCTGGCTGCCCATGCTGAGCTGGGTGATGCTTCTGAGTTCCCTGTGCGCCACACAGAACTCTGACTTTGAGTCCTGAAGAGCAGCACACTCTGTCCCAGTGTTGTCATGCACTCTGTGTTCTTTTCATGGGCTCATAGAATCACAGAATGGTTTGGATTGGAAGAGCCCTGTCAAGGTTATTCTAGTCCAACCCCTGCTGTCAGCAGGGACATTTGCAACTAGAGCAGGTTGCTCAGAGCTACAGACAACCTCACCTGGAATAGTTCCAGAGATGGGGCATCTCTCACCTCTCTTGACAAACTTGGCCAGTGTCTCACTACTTTTGGTGGCAAAAATTTCTTCCTTCTATCCAGTCTAAATCTCCCTTTTTTTGTTTAAACCCATCACGTCTTGTCCTGTCACAGCAGGTCCTGCTAAAAAGTCTGTCCCCATCTTGCTGAAAGGCCACAAGAAGGTCTCCCTGGAACCTTCTCCAGGCTGAGTAACCCCAGCTCTCTCAACCTGACCTCACAGCAGAAGACATCCAGCACTTGGATCATTGCTATGTCCTCCTCTGGACCCATTCCAATAGATCCCTGTCCTTTTCCTGAGTACCCTGTCTGCTGTGTGTCTGGGAATGGAATGTTTAGATTCAGCATTCGTCCCAAGCCTTATTTGTGGCAGATCATGATTGGAGCAAGTGGAATCCCTTGGGCACAGGTGGCACGGCACAGCAAAGACTCTAATGACGCCAGCGTGGCAGAGATGGTGACTGAAGTCCCCTCTTGCTCTTGCAGATGGTCTCTACAAGCTGAGGCAGAGCATGGCCATGTGGGGGATAAACTGTAGCTATTAGACTCCAGCCAGGCAAACTGGGAGTGCTGGGCAGTGTGACATTTGGTGCGGAGAGCGAGTGGCTGCTAGCTGGCAGCGCCAAGCCCGGAGCTGTGCTGTTGAGCAGAGCACATGGCTCCTGCCCAAGAGTGTCCCTCTGCACCTGTAACAAAACTCTGTGGGAATACTCCTGGTTTGGGTTCATTTCAGTCAGTTCCTGACCTGAATTAGTCTACCTCGGGGTCTGCACTGCTTAAACTGGGCATGCTTTACAACTGCTCCTTCAGTGGGCATGGAGATTGGACTAGGTGACCTTTAAAGGTCCATTCTGACCCAAAATGTTCCATCATTCTGTGGATCTGCCCATGTCTTTCCGACTCTTTTTTTTGGCTGTGACTGCTGCCTGAATTAGCCAACACTAATCCCATTCTTTACAGGCTGGCTGGCCCTGCTCAGGGCTCCCGTTAATGTTTTTGTTAATGAATGCGGGTTAATTAATACACTGAGTGCCTGATCATGTAGGGAACTGAGCTCAGCTCAGTTAGGCTCAGCTTCCTCCAGACTTCTGCTTTCTGGTGCTGCTCTGGAGAAGGTTTCCATGAGAAAGCTGCAGTGGGATTTTACCTCACCCTGAAGTAGTTTAGACGCAGCCCCTGGAGGGGTCTGAGTATGTTCATGTCTCTGGACATCTCTTTCAGTGATGAAGATGAAGCCCTCTACCAGAAGGTTTCTGCAGAGCAGAGCCGAGTGGAGAGCTTGGTGGAGCTCTTGTCTCACTGCCAGAAGAGTGGTCTGGCTGGGGACTTCTTCATCCACTGCCTGAAGGTAAGGGCAGGCACATCCCTGGTTGGGGGACTTCTGCAGGGATGGTTTCTCTGGCCCAAGTGTCTCCTTGGCCAACAGCAAAGGCAAACAGTTATCCCTCTATGTGCCCTGGGCTACAGCACACAGGGACCTGGCAGGAGAGAAAGGCAGCCCTGGTCCCTGAAGGAGTTAACCCTCACTCCCCTTGGCCTTTTGTAACAACAGGAGTCTGGAGTTTAATGGTGCATTCGAGGCTCTGAATAATCTCTGTTCCCTTGGCTCCAGCACCTGCTCCCTTTCATCCCACCTCAAGCCCCTCCATTTCCCTCCTGGCCTCACGTGGGGTGAACTTTCTGCACCTTTGGAGGCTAGTGGGGCCCCAGCCTGTAGTCACTGAGTTTGCAGTGTCCTGGCTGCGGGGACACTTCTGTGTCACAAATGGGACACAGAGGATCCTTGGACAGCTCTCAGCTTTCATGATGTTCCAAAGGAAAGGTCCCCACACCAAGGGGACTGGGTGCCTTTGAGCAACCACTGCCTGGAGCAAGGCTGGAAATAGAGCTCCAGCAAAGCCTCGTGGCCCAGGGATGGTTGGCCCTAGAAGAAGTGCTCGATGGTGCTTTGGGTGGTTTCCACGGAGATGAGGGTTTGGCTTGATGACAGAAATGTGTGTGGAAGGGAACAAGGCTGGAAAATGGGAGGTAACCAGGAGCAGTAGATCTGGGTAACATGGACCTGCACAGCACAGGACCACTGGTGTGGGGACCACAGTGTTCCTGGCACAGGTTTGCTTCCATTTAACCATTGCCTTTCTGTGTGCTGTATGTCCTTTCCATCAGGAACTGACTCATGTAGCTGCAGAAGACAAGGAAGCATCAAACTCAGCCATGATGCCTGGAAGGAGTCTCCTTGAGCTGGAGCAGTACCATTCTGGGCAGAGGAGGAAGCTGTTGGTCCTGCAGCTCGTGGCCACACTGTGTGAGAATGTCTCAGACACTGTGTTCACAGACATTGCTCAGGTGGGTCGCTGCAGAGCCCTGGGGGATTGGTGGCTGCAGTGTAGGGCCTGAGATTCTGAGGAGAGGATCATAAAAAGCTCAGAGTCACTGGGCTCTGAGGAGAGAATCATAGAGTGATTTTGGTTGGAAAAGACCTTTAAGGTGATTTGAGTCTAACCATTAACCCAGCATTGACAGGTCACTACTAAACCAGGTCCCTCAAGCACCACATCTCCACTGCATTGAAGCCCTTCCAGGAATGGGGACTCCACCACTGCTCTGGGCAATCTGATCCAGGCCTTGACAACCCTTTCAGGGAAGAATTGTTCCTCATGTCCACCTTAAACCTGCCCTGGGGCAACTTGATCCTGTTTCCCCTTGTACTGTACCAGGTTGGGTTGGGGAGGCTGCTGCAGAGGGCAACACTGTATTCCCCAGCTGATCGCTCTCTGTCAGCTTCCTCATCTCAGGGTTTTTTAACTGGGTGACCTGGTTAAGCCAGTTAACCGTGACTGGTTTGAGTGGGGGTGGTCAGAGCAAGCACAGGTTGAGTGTGTCTGGAACAAAGGAATCTTTGTACGTGCATAGCAGTGACCCAGGGGATGCAGCCAGCGTTGCTTTGTCCTCACCTGCCTGTCCATCACACCCACCCGCGTGGGACCGGCTCAGAAAGTCGGGGTGGGAAGTGGGGAAGGATTTTGCCAGGTTCCTGAATCCAGCCATGAGTCTCATTTGAATAAGAAGTAACCCTCCAGCCAGACCTGCAGACAAAAAGCCCCATTATGCTTCCACCCGGGGTTGTGTTTCAGGGAGGGCTGCTCTCGATGGGACAGGCAGTGGCAGAGCTGTTTCAAAGCAGGTTCTGCAGCGCTGGTTCCTCCAGGGCATTTGTTCTTGCTCTGGGCACTCCAGTGCTGGGGCTTTGTGTTTCATGGGATTGGAGCAAGCAGGATCCACCTTCCAAAAACCAGACCCCAGGAGCAGCAGCAGCTGTGGGCCCCTCGGGTGTACAATTCACTTTATTTACATTTCCCTCCCCTCACAATCAAATTTCATGAGACTGGTTTGATTTCCTCAATACACCAAGGTTGCTCTGCTTCTTCCCGAGACTGAAACGTGCTCCAGAGTTTTATTGTTCAGGCTTTTTTTCCCTTCCAGATGAAGATGAGGAGTTTCTTCCTTCTAAATTACAGTTCTTTTAACTGTTTTTCTCAGTAGTTACCTGCTGATAAAATATTTATCCATTACATTCCCCCCCTTTTTTTTTTCCATTAAATACAATTTCAACCTATTCAGCTTGTATGTTTTGTGAGAGTAGATGTTCTGACTCTTGTTTTGACTTCCTTGTTGTGTTCAGTTGCATTTCATTTGTGGAGTAATCAGCCTAGAAGGTACCAAAGCCTGTTGCAGGCAAGCTCCCTTCTCGCTTCCCCAGGGATGTGCTTAAGGAAGCCACAGGGAAGTGCTTAATGAAGCCGGTAGCAAGGCAGCAATCATCTCATCCCCTGATAAGGAAACTCATTGCCTACACTCAGTGCCCATGCCCTGGAGGCTGGAAATGTGGGGTTTGGGGCACCTTATTCCTCTTCTACTTTGCTTTCTGAAGTAGTTCCTCCTCTTTTGCAACATGTCTGTTACTAGGAATGACCTTGATCTGGCCCCTTCCCAGCACAGTCAGGTGCCACCGTGGCCACCAAGCTTACCCCAAGCTTTTTTGCGCCAGCGCATCTGCAAAGGCATGGAGAAAATAACCTTACTGGTTTCCAGAAACACTATAACCCTGTGGGATCAAAGGTGGTGGTGCCAAGCAGGGAGAAGGCCAATTCTAGGCAGTGGAATGAGGATGGGATTGGAGAGAAAAAAAAAGTATTGTGAGGAAATTACAAAATCGATGACACACTTGGCAAATAATCCAGATGTGGGTGGGTAGATAGTGTCTGATGCTGTGGGGAAGTTGGCAGGAAAGGGAGATGTCTTGGGCAATGGGCTGGTGCAGGGGCAGGGGAGGGCTGGCTCTCCCAAGCAGGAGGATGGCAAAGCAGCTGGGGGAGGGCACATGGGATGAGTCAGTAGCTCTCTGAGTATGAGCCACAAGTGTGGCAGGTGGCCAATAAGGCCAACAGCATCCTGGCTTGAATCAGACATGGTGTGGCCAGCAGCACTAGGGCAGGGATTGTCCCCCTGTACTAGGCACTAGTGAAGCCACACCTCAAAACCTGGGTTCAGTTTTGGCCCCCTCACTCCAGGAAGGACATTGAGGTGCTAGAACAGGTCCATACAAGGGCAACAAAGCTGGTGAAGGGTCTAAAGCACAAGTCTTGTGAGGAACAGCTGAGGGAACTGGGGTTGTTCAGCCTGGAGAAAAGGAGGCTGAAGGGACACCTGCTGGCTCTCCACAACTCCCTAAGAAAGGAGGTTGGTGCCAGGTGGGAGCTGGTCTCTTCTCCCAAGGAACAAGTGAAGTAGGATGAGAGGAAAGAGGAGTTTTAGATTGGACATGAGGAACAATTTCTTCCCCTCGAGCATTGTCAAGGCCTTGCCTAGGCTGCCCAGGGCAGTGCTGGATACCCCATCCCTGAAGGTGTTTCAAAGCTGTGGAGATGTGGTACTGAGGAACATGTCTTAGAATCATAGAGTCAGGGACTGGTTTGGGTTGGAAGGGACCTTAAACATATTATTATGTCCCTTCCATGGGCAGGAACACCTACTAGACCAGGTTCCTCAAGGCCCCATCCAGTCTGGCTTTGGACATTTCCTGGGTGACCTGGGCCATTGTGGTGACCTGGCAGTGCTGGGTTAACAGTTGGACTCCATGATCTTAAAGGTCTCTTCTAACCAAAACAATTCCATTTTTCTGTGAGTCCGAGAAGGAAGGTCAGGGTGATGACCACAACAGGGGAATGTGAGGGGTTCATGAGAATGGCTTGGGCTTGCAAAATTCAAACAGATACAGGGACAAGGAGAGATGGAGGGGATGCAGCTCCAGGAAGACACCCTGAGGGGCAGGCTGAGGCAGCAGTAGTCTCCTGTGAGCGTCTCGAGGCCCTGCCCTCCAAACTGCTGTCCTCTCACTCTCCTCTGCAGGTGCAGGAGTTTGTGGCAGCCACCCTGCAGCGAGCCTGTGTCAGCCCAGCGCAGGGCCCTGGTGCGACAGCTGAGGCGCAGACCCTTGCCATGGCCATGGGGCTCGTGGCTGCCATGCTTGGTGGAGCTGTCCAGGTGAGGGCTGCAAAGCCAGGGTGCTGGGAGGGGAGTCACCAGTGCAAGGGGTGCCACAGCCAGCGTACCAGGTTCTGGGTGCTCCCTGGGCTGAAACCCCTGCTCAGTCCCAGCAGGTATATATGTATATAGATTATTTTGTCTTGCAGTGGTGCTGGCTGAAGGGCTCACTCCTGTCAGGACAACCCTGAGAGCTCAGTTAATTACTTTACAACCCCAAATATGCCTCCAGGAGGACACTGACAGACCAGGACAGTCGTGTGCAGCATCTTATATTACAGCTCTGCATCCTCAGCATACCCACACGTCCATGGGCTCCGTCTCTGGAGCGCAATGGACTTCACACTGTGGGCTGTACCTTTAAATTATTAATATCTTTCAAATCCTCTGTAAAAAGGGTCCCTCACTGGGTTACCCCATTGCATGGCGCTATCAGGAAGGGACTACACATTGGTTGGCACAATGCAGTCCCTCTGGGTTGTGCTGACATCATGGAGCTGCAGAGGTTGCTTCATCCCCAGACTTGCCCAAAGCAAAATCCAACTGTTGATGGGAAAAGATAATTTATTATGTGCTATTGATAAATTCCTCACATTGGGAAAAAAAATCCACAACATTTAGTTGGAGAAAACTTAAAACCAGATTCTGGTGCCCCTGGTGTGCCCCATCCCAGGCAAGCTCCTGCTTCCGCTCTGGTGTTAATGGGAGCAACTTAACTGGGCAAATGGAATGTGAAAGGTTTTGAAGCCTGTTTGAATTTCAGTGGTCAAGGGATTTTCACACAATCATCCAAAAGCTCCCCAAAATCTTCACTAAAACATTACTTTTTGAGTCTTATGGCCTAGATTTTGCTGTGGCAGCTAAAGCCAGTGTAGGGCAGGAGCTTCTCAGGCACTGTAGCCTGGAAAGAGGACAAGCCTCATGATGCTGGTGGCTAGTTCTGGGCTTCCCGTCTCAAGACAGACAGGGAACTACTAAGACAGTTCAACAGTGGGCTACAAGGATGATTAAGAGAATAGAACATCTCTCTTATGAGGAGAGGCTGAAACACCTGGGGCTGTTTAGCGTGGAGAAGAGAAGACTGAGAGGGGATCTGATCAGTTTAAAAATACTTTAATGGTGGATGTCAGGAAAGTGCAGCCAGTCTCTTTTCACTGGTGCCCAGTGATAGGACAAAGGGCAGTGGAAGTCTCTGGAAGTGTTTAAGAAAAGACTGAATGCGTTGCTTAGTGCCATGGTTTAGTTGACTAGATGGTGCTGGCTAATAGGCTGGACTTGATGATCTTAAAGGTCTTTTCCAACCTGCTTAATTCTGTAATCCTGTGAATGCAAACTGGCACACAAGTTTTGCCTCAACGTGAGTTAAAACTAAACTGGTGGTGTCTACAAATTGACTGGGAGTGCCCTCAATCCTCCTGTCCGAGCCATTGAGAACAGTGTTAAACTGAACTGGTCTCAGTGCTTAGCCTTGGGGAACACCAAGGATCTCACTTCTTTCTCTCCACTCACAGCTCCAGTCCAGTGACTTCGCTGTGCTGAAGCAGCTGGTGCCCTGGCTGGAGGAGCTCTCCCGCACCTACCCCGAGCCCCTCACCCAGGAGCTGGCCAGTGACCTGCGCATCGCCATCTGCACCCACGGGGCCGTCTCCACAGGGGCAGTGGGTGCTGCTGCCAGTGGTGTGCTGGGGAAGAAGCCAGGGACAGGAGCAAAGAGCTGTGCTGGAACCCCAAGCCCAGGCAGTGGTCAGGGACCATCACAGTGCAGCCACAGCAGCCCCTCGGGTCCCAGGGAGAGGAGCCAAGGGCAGTGTGTGTGCCATGAGCCTGGTGCTAGAGGTTCTGCTCCAGCTCCGTATGCCAGCAGCACAGCTTCAGCTGCGTTCCAGGAGCTCCTCGTGTCAGCCTATGACCCACAGCCCCCGAGCCGGGCAGCTGCCCTGCGCCATCTTGTCAACCTGATCACACAGCGAGATCCAGAGGCTGTTCATCTTCAGGAGAAACTCCTGCAGGTACCAGACTCCCACTGTGGTCCCCATCCAGTGCTGAGCTGTGGCTGAGCTTGCAGGTGGGCTGGGATCAATCTGTAGTACCAGAGCCTTTTGACCTTGCTGTCACCATTGGTTGATGGGATTAGAGGAGAGGGACCAGGGCTGCCACATGCCTAAGGGTGCTGCTGACATCACTCCCATTCTCCTCACAGGTCTTCCTGGAGAACCTGCAGCATGAGGATGCCTTTGTCTACCTCTCAGCAATCCAAGGTGAGCAGTGCCCAGCCAGGGTGAGCATTGGGCCTGAGGGAAGATTGGTGCTGGGAGAGTGAAAGCAAAGAGCAACGGAACTGAAGCCAGGTTCAGCTTCTCCTGTCCTCCAGGACCATGTTTTCGTGACTTTTGGTCAAGCGTGGAGCCATGTCCAGGCTCTGCACCGTGTTCCCAAAGACAATGGGCTTTGTTGTGCTTGCTCCATGGGTAATCAATTCATTTGCCATCTGCCCACACCATGATCATCACCTTAGTGGAGCAGGAGCCTAAGGTGACAGCACCCTGGAAAGGTTCAGAGCATCTCCCAGTGAGATGATAATCAGAAGCTGCTCAGCATCCCTGTGCCAGCTCTGTGCCACCAACTGGGGGCTACAGTTTCAGCACAATGTAATCACAGCCCTGGCCCTGCACCCAGCTGACATGGGTGTGGGGCTGGGTCTGTAGGGATGCTGGTGCTCTCTTGGGGCCCTGCCACATCCATTGCCATGGTGAGTGCGGTAACTACCAACCAATGGCAGGAAACACAGGAGCATTTCCAAGTCAATTCCACAATCTGTTGCATCTCATGGCCTCACAAATCGTTGCCCCAGCTGAGTGGGGGGCAAAGTGGTTAGTCTACACACAGGCAGGAGAACAGTGTGCTGCTCTGCTTGCTGCTGGCCACCCTCCTCCCTGTGCCAGGCTGCTGCCAGGGGGTCCGAGCACTTCCCGAGAAGCCCTCAGATCCACACTTGCTCCAGCACAGCCCTGCAGCACCAGGCTGCTCATGGGAATCCTCAGGCAGGGCTGACACAGGCGTCCTGCGCAAGAGCCACGGTGGCAGTCACAGTGTGCTGGGTTACCTGGAAGGGAAGTGCCGTTCCCACTGCCTGGAGCCATTCCGGCACCGCTGGGAACTTGCCGTTGGGTTGGTGACCTTTCGCAGCAGCTGGAGCAGGAGCTTATCACCAGGCTTCCCTCGGCCTGCACGGTCTTGAGCGGGACAGGTCGGTCCTTGCCTCGCAGGTGAAACAACCACTCCAACCGTCCCGGGTGATTAATGCAGCGGCATAGCTGCCTCCGCAGCGCGGCTGCGGCTCTCCTTAACCCTGATGCTCTTCCCTGCGCTGCTGGCTCACTCAGCTTGCGCTGTGCCGGCAGCGGCACCCACGGCATGCTCTGCGTGGTGGTGGCCACTGTGTCAGGAGAGCTGCCCCGGTGGGCAGCCCCCACCGCAGCTGGCCCTGGTGGCGCTGCTGGTTATCATGGAGCCAGGCTCCAGTGAGGTGATGCCAAAGGACAGTTCGTTGCCACACCAGACGTGCCCGGTCTTGAAAAGGGTAACCCATGCTGGGCACTCTCCGATAACCAGGGAATGGGATTGAAGGTGAAGGCAGTTGCTCCTGGAGGGCAAGGGGAGCTGGGGCTCACCATTGACTCAGCACTTGGCACTGCCACTTGCATGTTCCATGGAAAGCAGCCGCCTTTTCCCAGCAGAAAGGCACCTGGCGGTGCCAGAGCCCTGCCTGGTGCTTGCCACCGGCTAATATCCTACAGGGGTAGTGAAGATAGGGCCAGACCCATGGCACAGTGTGACACGTCTGATGTCCAGACTCCAACTCCTCTCCATCCCCAGGGAGATGTGGGCACGCTCCAGCATGGGCCCAGCAAACCCAAGAGCTTCGTGGAGTCCCACTGCAGTCAAGAACATGCAAGGACGTATTCCTGGAGACCAGGAGCTGGGAGCAGTGACCCGATGCTGCACTGGAGTGTCATGCCCTGCAGTACCCAGCTGGGTGCTGGGCCTGACAGGGGAGAGCTGCACAGCAACCATGCAGCCACTGACACTGGGCCAGTGGACATTAACCAGCAGCAACCAGAATCACACAGGCACAGACTGGCTTGGGTGGGAAGGGACCTGGCAAGGCCACTCACCCTGCAGTCAGCAACCAGAGCAGCTTGCTTAGAGCCCCAAACAACCTGACCTGGAATGGTTCTAGGGATGAGGCATCTCCCATCTATCTGGGCAACCTGGCCATCAGTGTCATTCTCAGCGTCAAAAATTTCTCTCTGTGTGTGTAAGTTCCTAACCCACCACACCTTTGTTAGTGGGCACCTGCTGCCAGCTGCAAAATTAGTTATTTTTCAACTTGAGTCCCAACTAGACCTGGCAGCGGGCTGCTCTCATACTGTCACTTTGCATGGGGGACTGTGGGACATGCCATGAGGCCAGGGTGGTGCAGGGGTCCTACCCCTGAGGTCACTCAGGTGGCACAGCTGCCACTGCTTCCTCTGTCAAGGGTACTGGCACATGCCACCTGGCTTGACCCATGCTTTCTTCTGATTCTCTCCCCAGGTGTTGCCCTGCTCTCCAGTGAGTACCCAGAACAGATCCTGCCTGTCCTGTTGGCACAGTACAAGTGCCCAGCTCAGAGCACAGAGGACACTGCAGCAGCCATCACCAGGATGAAGGTGGGCGAGGTGCTGATGCGTGTCACCCGAGCACTGGGTGAGTCCACAGCCACGTCCATGAGCACAGCAGCAGCTGACTGAGCCCCTTGTGCCATCAGGTCCAAGGGGTAAGGCCCAAAAGGGTGTTTTGTTGTCCAAAGGTGAGAACCATGGCAGCAACAGGAGCGTGGTGGCAGATGCTGCCAGCAGGCCACCATTCCCTTGGCTGGAGGCTGCTGGGAAGTGCCCGGACATGCAGGGCTGAGGGGTAAAAACTGGATGAGGCCTTTCCAGCAGCCACTGTTGGGACACGTCCTATGACGCCTTGTTTTGTTCCTGGCCAGTAAGAGCATGGAGCTGGAGCTCTCCATGGCAGCAGCTGGTGTTCCCTCAAGATGAGGGTGCCTGGTCACCAATCAGGTACTTTGCTCTCCCACTGGCCATGACAGAGCCAAGGCTGGCACACCCTGCCCCTGGCATGTGCCAGAGCTCTTCTCCAGAACACAGCTACTGCAGCAGTGTCCTCTAGCTGTGGTGGCATCCATGAGTTCTGCCAGCTGCAGGTATCCCATTGGGGCCAGTGGTCATGCCATTCCCTACCCTGCTGACAGATAGTGGTGGTTGGCATCATCTCCCTGTGGTGGCAGAGTCTGTCAGTTCTTTAAGGCCCCTGGGTAATGTTCATGTGTCCAGCCTTGTTTGGCACTGTGATGGGTTTCCCTTGGCAGCTGCCCATGGCACAGCATGCAGCGCGGCTGGCATAGTGGGCACAGCCTCCACTGCAACTCTTTCCCCCCACAGCTCCCTGCGGTGCCTCCACTGCGGGCAGTGCCGCAGCACGTCCTGGCTCGCCTGGGTATTTATAGAGCGAATCGCATCAAATTGTTTCTGTTGCAAAGCTTCAGGATATGAGAGCAAGGATTCATCCGGCGTGGCCAGGAGTGCTCTGCCTCTTCTGCTCCTGCCTCCCTCCTTGGCCCCATCCCTGCCTGCTGCCCCACTGCAACAGCCCCATACCAAGTGTGCGGTGCCATTCCTTTGCCCTCTTTTAATTGATACCAGTCACCCCTTGTTCTGTCACAACAGATCCTGCTCAAAAGTCTGTCCTCAGCTTTCTGATGGGCTCCTTTAAGTACTGAAAGGTCACAAGATCATCTGCCTGGAGCCTTCCCTTCTCCAGGATGAACGACCCCACCTCTCTGTCTGGCCTCACAGCAGAGGGCTTCCAGCCCTTGGGTGGTTGTTGTAGCCTCCTCCGGCCCTGCTCCAATAGGTCCATGTCTCTCCTGTGCTGGTGAGCTCCAGAGCTGGACCCAGCACTGCAGGTGGGGTATCAGCAGAGCAGGGGACAGAATCCCCTCCCTCCCCTTGCTGCCTACACAGCTGGGGATCAGCCTAGGACATGGTCATGTCTGAGCTGTGAGCATGCATTGCCAGCTCATGTCCGGCTTTGCACTCCCCAGCACCCCCAAGTCCTCCTCCACAGAGCTGCTCTCCAGCCCTTCATCCCCAGCCTAGATTGACACTGGGGGTTGCTCTGACCCAGCTGCAGGACCTTGCACTTGGCCCTGTTGAACCTCATGAGGTTCACACGATCCCACTTCTCCAGCCTGTCCACGTACCTCTGGATCACACATACTATTTCCCCTCCTTGCACAGTGGAGGTGTGCTGGTGGTGTTGGCATGCTGGTGGTGCCGGGGCTGACAAGTTCCCAGCCCCTTGCAAGAACCGCCCCAAGCCCCAACATGTGGGGTTATTCCTGTCCCCACATCCCACTGCCTCCATCAGCTGCAGGACATGAGAATCCAAGGGATTTATGGGGCTTGGGACAGCTGGTGTCCAGTGAGCCCACTTGCTTACTTCCAGTGCTCCCCTTGGCCAGAGCAGCCCCTGCACCGTGACCAGAGCCATGCCCATGCTGCGAGACGTGGCCACCAGCCTCGGGCACCTCCTGTGTTGGATCATTGTGCATGCTGGTCACGGGCAGACCCCTAATTAGCGTCTCGCACCTCCTGGCGCCTGCAAGTGTTAATTGAGGGGGGAGGGAGGCTGGAGGCTGAATTATGTGATATTTTTGGTTTCACACATGAGATTTTGGGTTTCCCACATCGTTTCTGTGGCCACCCCCAAGCAGCTGGGGGAGGGATGTGGTATGCACCAAATGGCCCCAGACAGAGCTCTTTGCCGTGGGGGAGGGCTTGCTTTTGGGGTCTGCAGGCACCCAAGAGATCTGTTCCATGATGTCCCTATCTCTGGCATCACCATGTGCTTTGCCCACAGCTGCCCCCAACAAGCTGTGCTCCAGGCATTTTGTCCAGCTGTTGGTCAAGGGCTGGGGCAGAGGCCTCAGTCTGTCTGCTCCCAAGAGTGCCAGGGCTGCATCAGGAAGGGGTTGTGTGACTGTCCCGGTGGTGACGTGCTGCTGGGTGCTCTCCTGCAGGGGACATGGTGTTCCAGCACCGGGAGCCACTGATCCAGGCCTTCCTGCACGGTGCCCGCGATCCTGACAGTGCGCTGCGGGCCAGCAGCCTCTCCAACCTGGGCGAGCTCTGCCAGCACCTTGGGTTTCAGCTAGGATCCATCATCCAGGAGGTACCAGCCCCATCCCCGGATCCCTGCTAGTGCTTCTTAATGAGGGTAGTTTGTCAGCAGGGGGCAGGACCACTGAGTGCTTGCTGCTGTGGGGGGCAATGGCTTGGGAGTTCCATGAAGGACAGAAAGCTTGGGCCATGGATCGTTGAGGTATCTTCAAAGCTGAGGTTTTCTCATTCTGTGACATGAGGTCTATTTGCTGATGTCAGTCTGCAACGTGTTGGATCTGAACACTCGGGAGGTTCTGACCCTGGGTTTTAGGGCTAAAAGTTCTCTAATCAGCTAAAGACGTCATCTGCACAGGGAAGTGATCACCCAAGGAAAGGCAGCGGTGCCAGCTCCACCCATGACAGGAGAAGACCTGAGGGCACACTGAAGACCTGCCAGAGGCATTTCCATCTCTTAATGAGCCCTCGTTAACCTTCCCTATCAGGAGGCAGCTGATACCAGGCTGGCAGGGCACAGGGCTCTCCTGTGCCAGAGCCACCAGAGCTGTGGTGCTGCTGGGCCAAGCCCAGCTCTTGGAGTCTCCTCCCCAGAGGGTTGAGGGGAGCTTCACGGTGGTGGTCTGTGCCTTCTTGGGAGGTAGAACTCCAGCTTCTGGTGCTTCAGGAGCGGGATCAGGAGACGTCAGGGATGTGGCTTTCAGGCTTCTCCCTCGTCCCCACTTGCAGCATCACTGGGTGCCAGCAGAGCCTGGGGAGATGCCAACACACCACAGGCTGCTATTTCGGGAGCACGCCAGGTCTGCTCATTCTCCTGGCTGTCACTGTTGGGGCTTTAATTAGGTTCCTTCCACTCTATCAGCTCCTTATAAAGCTTTTAGAGGTGTTCCCAGCAGAGAAGGGGGCTGCTCAGTGCCCCATGCCCCACAGAAAGCCAACCGCTTGAGTCGGGTGCTGGCAGGAGACCATATGACTACTCCCAAGTTGGGCACAGGTATTCCTCCCTCCTCACCCCCAAGGATATCCCCATCACATTGACCAGCTGCTCTGTCGAGTCCCCCCATGTCTCCCTGCCCCTTCCAGTGCCCCCTCTGCCTTGTCCCCACAGGTCACCTCCTGCTTGACAGCTATAGCCAAAACAGACCCAAAAGCTGAGGTGCGAAGAGCTGCTGTGCACGTGGTGGTGCTGCTGCTGCGGGGGCTCAGCAACAAGGCCACCGAGGTGGGTCACCTGCCTGCCTGTCACCAGAGCCTGGGCAGCCTCACACTCCGGCGCATCACCAGGCACCGTGGGGCCTGATTCACAGCTTCCAAGGAAAGTCCTAGGGGAGTGGCACCTCCAGCTTGTGCTTCTTCCATCAAAGAGCCTCCCTAGTGCCAGATCCTTCCTGGGGCAGAGGGGACATTACGGGGGTGTCCCTCTGATTTGCTTGGTAGTGCCGTGGGGCAGTGTTGCTTGGAAGTGCCAGCTCTGGTTGCTATGGGAGTTGTTCACCGCTGATTTGACTTGGAAATGCCCAATTTTTCCATGGGCTGTGGCCATTTCCCAGCAAGGGGCATGTCAGGACTCGACTCCCATGGAGTTTCCTCTGGCCAGTTGTCCACAAGAATCTGTATGGCGAGGATCTTGATGTCCCCTTGTGCCCCTCCACCAGAGAGACACTGCGAGGCTTTGCTGCCATAGTGGAAGCTGAGTCACAGGAGGGCCAGGCTCGCACCTGAGGCAGTGCCATAGTGATGGTGGCACCATGTCCTGGCAGCGTTGGTGGGAGGGGCAGCACTGCCTCTGCTGGGGCACACCAGAGGGTTGCATTTTGGGTTTGTGTGGGCACGGGCCAGCCGATGGCGGGTGCTGACAGTTGTGTTGCCCAGGTGCTGAGGGACGTGCTGCTGGATCTCTACCGGCTGCTGAAGCACGTGGTGATGGCTGAGCCCGATGGCGCAACCGTGCTGCACGCCCAGCTAGCGCTGCAGGAGCTGGACACCATCATGAGGAGGGTCCTCTTCCCCCCGCAGACCCTGCAGAAGAGGATTGTGGTGCTGCCATAGCAGTTCCAGGGGACACTGAAATGAACTCTTGGTGCTGCCCAAGGGGAAGGGATCGCTATGTCCTGGGGTGCTGCTGGCGGGTGCCAACTGGGAAGGAAATGACAAGTGGCCGGATTGTTACTGGGATTAAACAGAGACATGCTCATCCCTGTGCTCATGTCATCTCTGGTAGCCATATGAAGCCCCTGGTTCCATCCCAGTCATGTCCTGGCCCAGTGTGAATCACCCTTGCATATTGGGATGGCAGTGTGGTGGGAGTGGCATGGATGCCTTCACACAGCCCTGCATCACCCTCCCATGGCACCACACTCATGCCATGAGGCTGCTGGAGTGTCCTGGTACTGCCAGGACTGGCCAGTGGTTCTCACACAGTCACTGCCATGTGCCCATGCAGATAGTGCTACCTTCGCTGGGTGCCAGCCCTGAGGCCAGGGATGGGGACAGTCCCTGGAGGCAATGGCTAAGCAGTTTCTAAACATGATTTTAGCCAAAACCTGGTGGTTTTCCCAAGGAGACACAGGGAAATGGAGCTGACATTGCCAGTCCCCTGCCCTTCCACTGCACTGCTGGGACCAAGGCCATGCTGGAGAGCTGTTCCCATTCATGGTACCCCTGTGGTACTGACCACCCTGTGCCCATTCCTGGGCCCTCTTTCATGAGGTCTGAAGATGAGGCCCTTCCACTATGACACCCTGAGCTCCATTTGTGCCAAGGCTGCCACACGTGCTGGGAGTGTGGCTGGGGTCTGTGGGACTGTGCAGGGCACCCTGCGGGGACCACTGCTGATGTGGAGCATCCCAGCAGCAGGGGCATTCCAGCACTGGGGTCACTTCTCTCCCTCTGGCCAGTGCAGCCCCCATGGGTATTGTAGCACCACAGACCCCACTCCTGCACCAGGAGCTGCCAATCACCCACTGGGCAAGGGGAGCAGAGCTGGGGACAGGGGTGCTGCAGAGTCACACAGAGTGCTTGGGGACCCAGCCTGGAGCCCGCCCTCACTGGGTGTCCCTCCGCTTTGCCTATTTCCCAGCTACTCTATGCCATGCAGAGCCAGATGGTGTGAGGAGTCCAGCACCTCACCACACCTTACCTGCCAGGTTGGGGGTGCCGAGCTGTGTCTCCACCCGTAGTGAAGCCACCTGTGCTGGGCCACAACTCGCTGTGCTGTGCCGTGCCAATGGATCGTGTGTGGACGGGCAGCAGGGACTGCATTGTCCTGCAGAGTGGCAGTGGCTCCTCCTCATTCTCACTACCATCAACCCACATCAGTGCCACTGTCACAGGCATCCACCAGGATGCTGCTGTACCAACTATGGCTCCCCAGGGCTCACCACAAGTGGCAGAGATGTTTTTTTGATGAAAAGTCTCTTTTGATGCTGCTGTGTGGACACTGTCAGGCCATCCTGCATCAGGGAAAAAAGAGGTGGTGGTGCCAGAGGAAGATTTTGGTTTTCACTTTGGGCAGTGGTCTTGTGGCCAGCTGCTAGACAGCAGCCATGCACACACTGAGAGCTAATGGAGACACAGAGTGACCAAGGGGCTTGGGCTATGGTAAGGGGCATGGGGAGGACTGTGAGGTGGGGACATGCCACCTCTGCACCTGTGGGGATTATGCATGCATCTGGCAGCACCACAGCACCATGCCACGCCAAGTCTGGACCCACCATACCAGGTTTCACACCTCTCTACCCAACCCTCAGGCCATATGGGAGCCCCACAAGTGGTGTCAGGCATCATGATGTGCCTCTGCCCCATCCCCACCATCTGCACACCCACCAGTTTCACAGCACCTGCTGCTCTACCTCCCACAGTTGGGAATGTCCAGCCAGCATCACCTGGATAGTGATGGGATCTCAGCCAAGGAGACACATTTGGCCTGGGTGTGCCCAGGGCTGGGAGGGTCCAGGCTTTGTCCTGGTGTCACCTTATGCCTGGCTCCCAGCCTAGCAGGACACAATGGCTCCTACTAGACTGAGGAACCCAAAAGTGCTCATTTTGAGCCTAAAGGTGAAGCTGCAGGTTGTCTGGACTCAACATGGACACTCGCAGGGCTGCTTGTCTCACTGTGCATGGCTTCAGTATCACACAGAGATATGGTGTGGAGGTGGCCCTGGTCCTGCCGTGAGATGCCCACCAATCATGGAGACAGGGTGACCAGACAAGCCAGGCCCCAGGTGTCTCCAGGTGGCTCATAGCAACCATGGCCATGGACACAGTGGCATGGGGAAGTGACATGTGCATGTCATGAGAGGCCCCAAGAAAGGATATAGTGAGGCAAGGTAGCTCTGGGAGGTGGCATGAGAAGGACCCAGAGGTGGCTCCAAGAGCGGGGCAAGGGGACAGAAGGAGATGGAGTGGCACCAGGGGAGTGGCACAGGAGGACCCTGAGGTGGCCCAGCACTGCCATGTGTGATGCTGGCTCTGGGTGATGGTGATGCTGGTGCCCGCACAGTGCCAGTGTGGTGCCGGGTGATGCCAGTGCTGATTCCGGTGGCACTCCAGTGCCAGCTGATGCCGGTGCCGGGTGATGATGCTAGGTACCGACAGTGGCTCTCCTCGCTCCCGCAGTGCGGGGCTGTGGCCGGTGCCAGGTGCTGCCGGTGCCGAGCTGATCCCCACGGGCTGCGGTCGGTGCCGGTGCCGGGGGTAGTGCCGGTGTCGGGCGGGGCCCCCGCGGGCTGCGGGCGGTGCCGGCCCCGCCGTATAAAGGGGCCGCACGGGCCGGGCCGAGCTCATAGCAGCGGCGGCAGCCGGGGCGAGCGGCGGCACCGGCACCACCACGGTGAGTCCCGGTCTCTCCTTCTCCTTCCCGGCCCCGCCAGTACCGGCTCAGGGCGTCCACGCCTCCGCAGAGCTGCGAGACCGGCTGCGGCGGCACCGGGAGCGTGGAGCCGTCACTGGCTGCATCGGGGGAAACCGGGGGCTGCAGGGCCCGGGGGGCGGTGGGTCGGGAAGGGGCACTGCAGGCTGTCCGGGGGGTGTTGCCGGTGGCGGGGGTGTCTCTGGGGCTGGTTCTGCACCGTGCCTGTACCCCCAACCCCACAGCCGTGCCCCTTCATGCAGCTCTGCAGTCCCCGCTGCCCGCGCTGGTTCCCATCCCGTAGCCGCGTCGGGGTCCGGGCACTGTCACTCCTACTGTCGGAGCTCGGGGTGTCTGTGTGCGGGCAGAGTCCTTCTCCCTGGGGATGCCCTGGGGCTGGGTGTACGATGTCCCTGTGCCCTTCCCCCTGTCCTCCATCTCGGCTATTGCCTGTGAGCAGCCACGTTCCCATCGGGCTGTGGAAACTCCGACCCCTCCACACTGTGGTACCGAGAAGGTGTCACCTCCAAACTGGTGACAGGGTGGCTACGGGGCAGCAGAGGAGTGGGGTCTCCCTGCTTTCTTCTTCTGGGAAGTCGGGCAGGGAGTCCTAACACTACTTGGTGCTCCCCTAGATGCCAGTGAGCCTTTTCACGGCCCTGCGTGTGGTCGGAACCAGCCTCTTTGCCCTGGCAGTGCTGGGGGGCATCCTCGCTGCCTACGTCACCGGGTACCAGTTCATCCATACAGAGAAGCACTACCTCTCCTTCGGGCTCTACGGGGCCATCCTGGGGCTTCACCTCTTCATCCAGAGCGTTTTTGCCTTTTTGGAGCACCGGCGCATGAGGGGTGAGGGGCAGCCGGTGCGGCCGGGGCGTTCGGTGGCCCTCTGCATCGCTGCCTACCAGGAGGATCCTGACTATCTGAAGAAGTGCCTCCTGTCTGTCAAGCGCATCGCCTTCCCCGACCTCAAAGTGGTGATGGTGGTGGATGGCAATGGCCCCGACGACACCTACATGCTGGACATCTTCCATGATGTGATGGGCTCTGAGCGCACTGGCAGCTACGTCTGGAGGAGCAACTTCCATGCGTGGGGTGAAGGGGAGACAGAGGCTGGGCTGCGGGAAGGGCTGGCCTCCGTCCAGGATCTGGTCCGTGGCACCACCTACTCCTGCATCCTACAGAAGTGGGGTGGGAAGCGTGAAGTGATGTACACGGCATTCCGGGCGCTCGGAGACTCCGTGGACTACATCCAGGTGGATGCATGGACTGGGTGGGCATGGGGGAGATGTGGAAGTGAGCATCCTGCCTGTAAGGAGGGTGCGTGGGTGGAGCAGGAGCCCATAGCAGTACCCAGATGCCTGGTGCTGGATCCTGCCCCATGCACTGACACAAAGCTCGTGAGACTGGGGTTGAAGTACCTAGAGGTGGAGCCCTGCCTGCGGTGCTGCCCAGGAGGTTTTGCATCACCTCAGCACATCTCCTGCCAAGGCTGGTGCTATCCTGTGTGGCACCATGCGGGGTGCCAGGACCCCACAAGTGCATGAGGGGGGAGTGGTGGTGGCGTCCAGAGCAGGCTCCACCACAGTGGGGCTGGGTGGCCCAGGGCAGCAGTGGCCGGGCACCACAGGGCTCTCCTGCTCCCTGCCACCGCCTGCCGGTCTCTGGAGCTCTGCCTCGTCTCGCCGGCCGTGGCTCAGGCTTGCCCGGCTGTGGGCTGGGCTGTCTGCCGGGCGCGCGTGGGCGGCGGGAGCGGGGCTTGATGTTCCCTCTGCCCCCCAGGTGTGTGACTCAGACACGGTGCTGGACCCCGCCTGCACCACCGAGATGCTCCGAATCCTGGAAGCAGACCCCCGCGTTGGTGGTGTTGGTGGAGATGTCCAGGTAACCCCAGCTGCAAGAGGGGGCACCTAGGAGGGGTGGTGGCAGCGGTGAGCAGCCTAAGGTTCAAGGGCAAGCTGGTCACAACCCCGAGAATTCTCCAGGCTTGGGGCAGTGGCTGGAAACTGCTCAGCAGAAAAGGACCTTAGGGTGCTGGCCAACAGCAGCTGATGAGCCAGCAGTGTGCCCAGGTGCCCAAGGAGGATCCACTATCTTGGCTTGGATCATAGAATTGCAGGATACTAGGTCCTGGAAGGGATCTCTAGAGATCATCTAAGCCAAACTCCCTCCCAATCAGGTGGCCAGTGTGACCAGTGCAGGGGCTGTTACCCTGTCCCCAGCACTGGTGAGGTCACACCTTGAATCCTGGGTTCAGTTTTTGGGACCCTTACTCCAAGGACATTAAGGTGCTGGAGCAGGACCAGAGAAGAGCAAGAAAACTAGTGAAGGTTCTAAAGAACAAGTCTTGTAAGGAGCAGCTGAAGGGAGTGGGATGGCTCAGCCTGGAGAAAAGGAAGCTCCAGGGAGAGAGATCTTCTGGCTCTCTGCAACTCCCTGGAAGGATGTTGGAGCTAGGTGTGTGTTGGTCTCTTCTTTGAAGGAACAAGCAACAGAAGAGGAAATGGCCTCAGGTTGCATAACAGTTTAGGTTGGACATGGAATTTTGTTTTTCCTCTTGAGGGTTGTCCAGGCCTGGCCCAGGCTGCCCAGGGCAGTGGTGGAGTCCCCACTCCCGGAGGGGTTTCAAAGCAGTGGAGATGTGGTGTTGAGGCACATGGCGTAGTGGTGACCTGGCAGTGCTGGGTTAATAGTTGGACTCCATGGTCTTAAAGGTCTTTCTCAGCCTACACGATTCTGATGCCTGTCTCCTCTGCAGATCCTGAACAAGTACGACTCGTGGATCTCCTTTCTGAGCAGTGTGCGGTACTGGATGGCCTTCAATGTGGAGCGTGCCTGCCAGTCCTACTTTGGCTGTGTGCAGTGCATCAGCGGACCCCTGGGCATGTACCGCAATGCTCTGCTGCAGCAGTTCCTTGAGGACTGGTACCACCAGACCTTCCTGGGCAGCAAGTGCAGCTTTGGGGATGATCGGCACCTCACCAATCGTGTGCTGAGCCTGGGCTACCAAACCAAGTACACTGCTCGCTCCAAGTGCCTGACAGAGACACCCACCCGCTACCTGCGCTGGCTCAACCAGCAGACCCGCTGGAGCAAGTCCTACTTCCGTGAGTGGCTCTACAATGCCCTGTGGTTCCACAAGCATCACCTCTGGATGACCTACGAGTCAGTGATCACAGGCTTCTTCCCCTTCTTCCTCATTGCCACTGTCATACAGCTGTTCTACCGTGGCCGCATCTGGAACATCCTACTCTTCCTCCTGACAGTGCAACTGGTTGGCATCATCAAAGCCACCTATGCTTGCTTCCTGCGAGGCAGCGTTGAGATGATCTTTATGTCCCTCTACGCCCTTCTCTATATGTCCAGCCTCCTTCCTGCCAAGATCTTTGCCATTGCAACCATCAACAAGTCAGGCTGGGGCACCTCAGGGCGCCGGACCATCGTGGTGAACTTTGTGGGGCTGCTGCCAGTGTCGGTGTGGGTGGCAGTGCTGCTGGGCGGGCTGGCCTACACCGCTTACAGCCAGGACCTCTTCAGTGAGACTGAGGTAGCCTTCCTTGTGGCAGGGGCCATTCTCTATGCCTGCTACTGGGTGGCCCTGTTCACCCTTTACCTGGCCATTGTTGCTCGGCGCTGTGGCAAGCGGCAAGAGCAATGTGGGTTGGCCTTTGCTGAGGTGTGACCATGGTGAGCATTGGGGTGACCCTCATGTGCTGGGGTGACCACCAGTCCCTGCCCTGCCAGTCCTGGGCAGCGCTGAGCGCTCCCTCAACGGCCTTTCTGCTTAAGTCTTGTTCTCTGTTTTGGTTTGTCTTATTCTTCTCACTTTTCTGTAAAAAGCAGGGAGAGGCCGAGCTGGGCTGGGCATAACTGCAGTGGTGCCTCTGTGCCATACCAGTGTGCTGTGTGGAGCACTGCTGGCTGTGCTCCTCCCACCCCACCTAGATCCTTCCACTCTTTGGTGCTTTGTGGGGGGCCTTTGTGGTGTCCCCTCCATCATGGTGCTATGGTAAAACAGCCTCCACATGGCACCTGTGCCAGCACTGCTGGCTGGTGCTGCCCATCTCTGCCTGATGGTTCTTGTATGTGCAGGCATGTACCCACTGGGAGACACCCCCCCCACCCCCCAACAGCTCTCTCCTCCTTTTAGAGGGGTCTGGCTGCTCTGGGAGGGCACCAACTCCTCTTAGCATTGCCAAAGAGCCAAGGGAGGGGACCCTAACATGTGGAAACCAGGGCCAAATCATGGCCCATCATCCCAATGCTGCTGAGATGCCAGATTTGGAGCTCAGTCATGTAGAGGAGGGTGAAGATGAAAAAAAAAAAACCAGTTCCCACCTTTACCTTCCCTGGAAAGGTCCCTCTGGGCCCTCTTTTTCTGTTTCAGGGCTTTAGACCTTTTTACACTTGAGCTTTTAGCTTGTCTTGTTTAATTTAATACAAAGTTTTTTTTTAGACTTTTGTAGCCCTTTGGTACTCATTGCTGATGGTTTGTAAATCTATTTATTTTTTAACCTGGGAGGGTGTGTTGTTTTCATATTTTGAACAGTCTGTTTTTTATATCCTGGGGGATTTGGCAAAATAAAGACTTGCACAGAGAAAAGGCTGTGTATTGAGAGGATGTGGGACAGCTCTGCATGGCCTCTGAGGAGGCTCTTGTGCAGTAGAAGCCATTTTACTTGGGTTGGCAGGTAAGGTTATGCCCCAGAGCTTGGGCTTGTGCCCCACAGCTCGGCAGCGCTTAAATGGGGTCATTCTCAGAGGAATAAGTGACTCATGAAGGGCTCTGCAGCCTGTACACCTAACACCTTAAGCTAGTCCCAGAGCCTTCCAGACAGGACAGGGATGAGGCAAGGACCAGCTGTGGATCACCCCCACTCAGCAGCATCTGGAGCTGCTTGGCAGCAGAGTGCATGACCACCAGTCTGAGTCCTCACACCTTCTTGGGAACGTTGGTGATGATGGGTTTAGGGCGGGTTTTGAAGAGGAGCTTGGTTTTGATGAGGGCAGTGACAGTGTAGTGGGTGTGTGGCTCTGTGGAGCTGAGCTCGGTGCCAGGCTCACCAGCTCCCTGCTTCACCAGGACGGCAAAAGGCTTCTCCAGCTGCACCAGCTTCCCGTAGAGAATGTGGTGGCCCACGATGAGCACAGGGACACCCTGGGGAGAGCAGCAAGAGGTTGGGGGTGAGGTTTGTTGCTGGGGCTGTTCCCAGTAAGACAGTGGAGGGCCGCCTCACCTCATGGGTGTAATGGAGATCTCCCAGCAGGCTCCCTGCCAACTCACCGCTCTGCCGGGGCTCAATCTCACCCTGCAGCTCCACCAGCACCCACTGCGCCAGGTCTGCAGCATCTGTGCTGCAGGTGAGAGAAGCAGCTTCATCCAGCTGCTCCAGCCTGGAGCTATGGGTGTAGCGCTGGGCACTGCTGTGGGGTGGGATCTGCTCCCCATCCCAGTGCCGTGCAGCCACCACAGCCTCACCTGGAAATGACAATCTGCACCATGCTGCGGGGGCTCCAAAGGACCTGCAGAGACACAGTCAGTGCTGAGTGGCGGCAGGGCAGACTTTGCTGCAGTGGGAGCCCCCTGCCCAGGTTCCCTCCTCTCTGGCTCCCATATTCAGAACTCCCTCCGGAAGCAGTCCCTTTAAGCCCAGTCTCCCTCTCGGGGCCCTCCAGAACCCCCAGACCCAAGCAGCACCCTGTGCCCTGCAGCTGCTCCCCGGGCCCCAAAAACCACCGTGGCCAGACCTATCCTTAGGCTCCACAGACCCCTAGACGTACCTCCGGGCTCTGCAACCCTTCTCAGGCTCCACAGACCACCACAGTCACCCAGCCCCTCTCCGGGCCCTGGAGACCCCCGGGCCGGTACCGCGGGGCGCTGGTGCCCTCCAGCGGTGCCGGTAAAGCGGAGCCGCGTCGGAGCAGCCTGGCCGGGGTCTCTCGGTGCGTTGGGTCACTCCCACCGCCCACCCGCTTCCCCGAGCCCCGGGGTCGCTTCCCCCACCCCGTCCCGACACCCCGCACCGGGCCGGACCCTTCGCCCGGCAGCGCCCGAATCTCCCGCCACGTCGCGATTCCGCCTCCGGTCGCCGGGAAGGGACACTTCCGGTTCCGGGTGCGCCTCTCGCACGTGGGGGCTGCGCGGGGCGGAGCGGGACCGAGGGGCCGGGGCCGGTACGAGGCCCGGTTCGGCGGCGCGATGGGCGAGTTCGAGGTGCACCGGGTGCGGTTCTTCGGGCTGGTGCCGGCCGGGGTGCGCTGCCTGGCTTACCAGTCCCGCGGCGGCCGCCTGGCTCTGGCCCGCACCGACGGCGCCGTCGAGATCTACAACTTCGGGGCCAACTACTTCCAGGAGAAGGTGAGGGGACCGTACCGGGTCGTACCGGGTCCTGCAGCAAAGTAATGGGCCGTACGGAGCTGGACGGAGCCAAACTGGAATACACCTGGCCATACCCGGCACCGTACCGGGTTGTACTGAGCAGTACTAGGCTGTGCGGCAGAATAACGGCCCCTACGGAACGGTACGGAGCCGTACCGGCGTGTGCCGAGGATGATCAGAGGGCAGGAGCATCTGTCCTGTGGAGACAGACTGAGAGTTGGAGTTAGTCTGGAGAAGAGAAGGCTCGGAGGAGACCTTGTTGTTGCCTTTCAGTATCTGAGTGGGGCCTACAAGAAAACTGGGGAGGGACTTTTTAGGGTGTCAGGTAGAGATAGGGCCAGGGGGAATGGATCCAAGCTAGAGGAGGGAAGATTCAGACTGGCTGTTAGGAAGAAGTTCTTCACTATGAGAGTGGTGAGACACTGAAACAGGTTGCCCAGGGAGGTGGTGGAAGCCTCATTCCTAGAAGTTTATAAGGCTAGGCTGGATGGGACTCTGAACAGCCTGACCTAGTGTGAGGTGTCCCTGCGCATGGCAGGGGGGGTGGGACTGGATGATCTTTGAGGTCCTTTCCAACCCTGACAATTCTGTGATTCTGTATGTGCTTGTACCAGGCTATACTGAGCTTGGGTTGCACCTGGCCATACCAAGCCAGAGTGAGTTGCACCCAGTCGTACTGGCCTGTACAGGGTCGTACCCGGCTGTACCAAGGCTTGTGGGGCTGTACCGAGGCATATTGGGCTGTACTGGGTTGTTCCAAGGTGTATGAGCTGTAGCTCCTTGTACTGGGCTGTACCAAGTTGCACCGTGCCGTGCGGCAGGGTAATGGACATTCCTTGGCAGGTGATCCCTGGGCATGAGACACGGTCAGTGGAAGCGCTGTGCTGGGTGGCAGGAGACCGTCTGTTTGGTGCTGGCCTTAGTGGGGACATCACTGAGTATGACCTGGCCCGGCTGTGTGTGTCCCACTCTGTTGACGGCTGCGGGGGGCCCATCTGGAGCATGGAGGCCAATGGCAGTGGCACCCAGCTGGCGGTGAGTGCAGCCAGCAATGGCACTGGGATGCTTTTGCAGACCCAGAGTAGTGGTGAAAGGTGAGAGTCTACCTGTCCTGCTGGGACTGACCCCAGTGCTCCTACAGATTGGCTGTGAGGATGGCTCCGTGAAGCTCTTCCAAATTGTTCCTGGTGGCATCCAGTTTGAGCGGAACCTGGACAGGCGGAAAGGTGAGTCTGTGAGGGCTTGGTGCTGCAGCAGCAGCCTCCTTTTATCCTTCCTAGCTGCCCTGGTTGTGATGACCATGTCTGTGGGGTGACATCTGGAGTTTCCTTGCCTGCAGGACGCATTCTGTGCCTCTCCTGGCACCCGTCGGGCTCTCACATAGTGGCTGGCTCCATTGACATCTTCCGTGTGTTAGACGTCTCTTCAGGTAACTCACACCCTGAGGGTGAGCATGGCCTCTCCCTGGGACCACTGGCATGTTCTGCACTTTGCGGGGGGATCCCTTTGCCACCTCCAAGCCTCTTCCCCATTTCCTAGGCCTAACGGTGCAGACAGTCATGGTGAATTACCACGTGCAGAAGGTGAAGCGTGAGTGCATTGTGTGGAGCATTGCCTTCCTCTCCAGTGGCACCGTCATCACCTCAGACTCCTTTGGGAGGGTGCAGTTCTGGGACTGGGAGCAAGGGACAGTACAAGAGTCCTACACTGTTAGCGCCTCGTCTGCCCTCTCGCTGGCCGTGTCAGAGGTGGGCAAGTCCCTCCGCATGTCACTCAGCCCTGTCTGGGCTCCTCTGTGCTTGACTGGAGACACTCAGTAAGGGCCAGGTGTGAGGCTGCTGGTCCTTTTTGTTCTTCCTGCTTTGCAGCCACTAACTCTGTTTCCCACATCAGAGTGAGGACAGCCTGATCGTGGGCACCTCCAGTGGTGCCACCTACCAGTTCCAGCTGCTGCCAGTGAAGATGGACAGCCAGGAGAAGCGCTGGGTGCGGACAAAGCCCTTCCAGTATCACACCCATGATGTGCGAGCTGTAGCTCACAGCTCCACAGCTCTCATATCTGGAGGTAGGACCAGCCTTGGTCATGGGGAGGGCTTGGGGGTCTCCTCCTGCTACTGGTTTGGCTGAGCTCTGCTTGGCTTCCAGGCCTGGACGCCCAGCTGGTGATCCGCCCGCTGATGGAGAAGGTTGGCAAGAAGAGCTATGATGTAGCGCTCCGCAAATTCACCTTCCCACACGTGAGTGCTACTCTGAGCAGGAGCTGGTACCTGCCAAGGCTGGCTCTTCCTGCGGGAGAAGGCTGGCCCTCCCTGCCCCACCAGGTCCCCTCCCTGGCCCTGGCATGTCTGGATGCTCCTGCCATGGAACAGATAGAAGTTGGGGAGCTTGTCTTGCTGGTCCTACTGGGTCTCCATCTCTGCGCTCCCATCCCACGGGACCTGAGTCCTTGCTCTCCCCCACCCCAGTCTCTGGCACCCTGGGGCATTCTGGCTTTGGCTCAGCCTTTCCTGCCAGGCTGCGGGTTCATGTCAGTCTGCCCATTTCTGCCCACAGCGACGCCTTGTCTCCTGTGCCAGGAAAGCCCGGCTGCTTCTCTTCCAGTTCTCCCAGCACCTGGAGCTCTGGAGACTTGGTTCCACTGAGGAGACTGGTGAGTTGTAAGGCCTGGCTCTCCCAGTCTGAGCCCTATGGCAGAGCCAGCAGGATTTGGGGCATGAACTGTCCGTTTGGGCAGCAGAGGGTTGGTTGAGGTCGAGCCCCTTCTTCCCTACAGCCCTGCATTGGTGATGGCCACAGTCCAGGCTATGTTTCCCAGCACGGTGTATGCCTGGACACAGGCTGAGCTCAGACTTCCAGCAGAATTCAGCCTCGTAGGAGGTTGGGGAAGGGTCTGGGCTCCCCCTTAGGCACATTGCTCAGCTGCTTGACAGGATTTGTGCAGTTTCCCCACTGTCACTGATACAGTTTCCTGGTGTCCTAGGAAAGGACGGTGAGGTCCTTCACTTGTGCCGCATGCCTGAGCACCTCGTGCAGCTTAAGAGCAAGGTAGGCCTGGGCTAGGGGCCTGCCCTGATGCCTACCCTGTCCCTCCAGCAGCTGAGCTCTGTGTGCCAGGCTGCTGGGGATTTCCCAGGCCCTGCTCAACCCCTCTGCCCTTCTAGGGTCCAGAGCACATCTACTGCAGCTGCATCTCACCCTGTGGCAGCTGGGTCGCCTACTGCACAGCTTCCCGCTTCCAACTCTGTCGAGTGCAGTGCGAGGGCAACAGCATCAGCGTTAAGAAGGTGAGGAAGGTGACTGGCTGCCCCGGGAAGGGGCGGTGAGTTGCTTTGGGGTCCCAGGGGGCTGGCAGGGCCAGCATGGCTTGCAGGTAGCAAGTGCTAGCAACCACCTACCACTGCCACCCTGCTTTCATTCCCCTTCAAGGTCCCCAAAGTACCCAAGCTGCTGCTCCCAGCCTACCAGCTCCAGTTCTCCTCCAACTCTCGCAGGCTTTTCATTGCCTCCGCACGAGGCTCCATCCACATCCTGCAGCTCTTGGAGCCAGGGGGCTGCGCACATCTGCACACACTTCAGCCGCCCTCAGGTTTGAGCTGGGGGGAAGCTGGGGACACTGGGGTCCTTGGGCTCCATATCCCCTCCCCAGGGGCCAAGCATGTCCCCACATTCTTGTCCTGGAGTGTGTGTGTGTCCTTTTTCCTACCTAGCAGCCTCTGCTCTGTGCCACACTCATGGCCTGACATGAGTGAGGAGGGAGGTGGGCTGGGGGCATGTGGGTCTAGATGCCTTCTGGGGTGGCTCTGGGACTCCAGGCTTCTGTTCCAGCTGCTGAGCGTGTTTCCACAGGGTGCCCCGAGGCTGTTTACCTGCTGGCATCGAGCACAGACGGACTTTGGCTGGCTGCAGTCGGTGGGGACTGGGTGATCCATGTCTACGACCTGAAATACTTCAAGGTAGGAGCAGGAATGATTCTGGAGGCTGGGTGATGGGAGGGCTCAATGTGTAGATCCCATTCCTCAGGGAGGACTCAGGGTGGGTAGGAAAGGAATGGGGGCTGAGAGGTGGCCTCAGCTGCTCCATTAACACCATGCTCCTGTCTTGCAGCATCACTGCACAGTGCCCACGTACAACTGTGCTGTGACGGCCCTCGCCATCCACCCCCTCATCAACACGCTGGTTATTGCCTACTCAGACCAGCAGGTAGGAGGAACTCTCCCAGTCACAGCCCTTGTCATCCTGATCCTTTCCTTGTGGCTCTTACCCTGACTTCAGGAGAGCCGTGGTTCCAGGCTGTCCTTCACTGTCCCTGGCAGGAGCCTTGCCAGAGCCCATGTGCCAGCATGGAGGTGATGTCAGGGAGGACCAGACCTCATAAGCTTCCCCATTTTCCTTCTTCCACCTCTCCAGCTGTTTGAGTTCAGCATCCTCAAGAAGAAATACACGTCCTGGAGCCGCATGGTGCAGCAGCGTGGGCTGCACAAGGCCTGGCTGGAGAGAGATGCACCCATCACCCACATCACCTTCAACCCCAAGAAACCCTCACACATCCTGCTTCATGACCTCTACATGTTCTGCATCCTCGACAAGTCCCTGGTGAGCCCCTGTGCCTGAGTGAGAGGGATGGGTTTGTGCCTGGGGCATCTCCCCTGCCCAGTCTGGGTGTCCCAGTTCTCACTGGGAGTGGTGGTGGTCCAGGCAGTGCTAAGTGGTGTCATGCATGCTCCGTACAGCCCCTGCCAAAAAATAGTACGCTCCTGATGAACCAGAACACTCTGAAGCAGCTCCCAGAGACTGCCCGGAAGCAGGAGCTCCATGCCTTCAAGATCTGCAAGAAGTTCCAGGTGAGTGATAGTATTGCTTGTTGTGTGCTCCATCTGCTCTTGTGCTCCTGGTGCCAGGTGCCCAAGTGACAGAGCAGACCTTGGTCTTGGTCCCTATCACAATGCAGCCCCTTGCCGGGATCTCATGAGCTCCACTTACCTGGCAGCTCCTGCAGCCCTGAGCAGTGCCCATGAGCACAAGTAAACCAAAGCCAGCTGCAGGGCAGTTGGTATGCCTGAGCTGAAGCAGTGCAGGGCTGGCACCATGTTCTCATCCCCTGCCCCTTCCCTGTTCCACAGCCCCTGCTGTTTGCAGATCTGTTGGATGAGAACTGCCTGGTGGTGGTGGAGCGACCCATCATGGACTTCAAGACCCAGCTGCCCCTGCCCATCCAACAAAAGAAATTTGGCACCTGAGAGCAGAAGGAGCTGCTCCAGCTGCAGGAGCTGTGTGTATGTGGATTTTCTCAGGAGCTGTAGGAATAAACCTGCCGTTCTGCACGGCTGTGGGCACAGGACTTGTCCTTAGAGAATGGTTTGGCATGGAAGAGACCTTCAAGATCATCGAGTCCAACTGTTAACCTAGCGCTGCGAGGTCACCACTAAGCCATATCCCTCAACACCACATCTCCTCAGGTTTGAAACCCCTCCAGGGATGGGGACTCCACTACTGCACTGGGGAGCATGGCCCAACCCTTTCGGGGAAGAAGGTGTTTCTCGAGTCCAACCTAAACATCCCTGGTGCAACTTGAGGCTGTTTCCTCTTGTCCTACAGTTTGTTCCTTGGGAGGAGAGACTGACCCCCACTAGGCCCCCATCCTCCTTTCACGGAGTTGTGTGGAACCAGAAGGTCTCCCCTTAGCTGCCTTTTCTCCAGGCTGAACAATCCCAGTTCCCAAAGCCACTCTTCACAAGACCTCTTCTCCAGACCCTTCACCAGCTTTGGTGTCCTTCTCTGGACCTACTGCAGTACCTCAATGTCCTCCCTGGAGTGAGTGGCCTAAAACTGAACCCAATATTAAAGGTGCGGCCGCACCAGTGGCTTCAAAGGTCCCTTCCAACTCAATCTTGAATTCAGCACCTCACTGTCCTTAATGTCATAGCAGTGGGTTAGATTAGTGTTGACCTCAGCAAGAGGATGTGGCCACCTTGGAGGGCTCTCATGCCCTTCCAGGGCTGAAGAGAGGAGGTGGCACCTTGTATCTCCTCTCTGCTGTGCCATCACCACAACTCAGTAGCTTGGTGGCTACTTTTCCACTGCCCCCAGTACACCATTGTGCAGTTTCTGCTTGGTGGGACCAAGGTGGCCACTTAGTCTGGAAGGTATAGAGCCCCTCAGAGGAGTAGAATCAGGGATTTGGGCGTTGGAAATGGGGGCTTTAGGGAGGATTTTATGAAATAAGTGGGGCTTCAAATGGCGAGCTCGGCGCGAAATAAAGCGCGGGGCGTGGATTAAAGCGCGGGGCGTAGATTAAAGAGCGGGGCGTGGCTCCCTCGTCTCCCTTCTGCGCGACCAGTCGGAGCAGCGGCGGAGGGGTGACGCCCTTGCGATTGGTCGGGCAGAAGAGAGGGGCGGGTCCTTTTAGCCCCGCCTCTCCCCCACTGCACAGCCAATCGCAGAGCGCCATGCGGGCGAGGGGCGTGTCTGCATGATCACGCCCCCTAAAAAGCCACGCCCCTTCTCCCCCGGTACTCGGCGACGGTAGCGGCGGCAGCGGCATGGCCGTGTGGACCAGGGCCGGCAAAACGGGGCTGTTAGAGCTGCTTTTAAGGGAACGTTGGGTGCGGGTAGCGGCGGAATTAAACGGGGAATCTTTGAGTTTAACGGCAGAACCAGGAGGAAGTGAAACGGCGGCAGTTAACGGCGTAGTTAACGGCAACGCAGAGGCAACGGCAGCTCCCGGTTGTGTGAGGAGGGTGCGGGTAGTGAAAGCGGAAGCGGGAGGGCTTGGTATTAGTATTAAAGGAGGGAGGGAGAATCGGATGCCGGTGCTCATCTCTCGGATCTTCCCCGGTTTGGCGGCGGAACGGAGCGGGGCTCTCCGTTTGGGCGACGCTATTCTGGCCGTTAACGGTGTTGATCTCCGGGATGCCACCCACGATCAAGCTGTCCAGGCGTTGAAGCGAGCCGGGAGGGAGGTCATTCTCGAAGGTAACACCTAAGACTCCTTCTCCTCATGTCTTCTGTACCGACCCCCGATGCTCCCTTACTCTACTGGGTGTCCCCTTGTCCCATTACCGGGTCCTACCACACTCCCTTGCCGCTGTCACCGGGTTTCCGGACCCCTCCTTGGGCCTCTTTTCCTCCTTGGGCAGGACCCTACTTCCCCCCAGCCCACCTCCAGTACCTCTGGGTCCCCCCCCTGAATCCTTCCACTCCTTTGCTGGTCCCAGTGTGCCCCTGCCTGGCATGGGAACAGAGGCGTCCCCTCCCCACCTGTGGTCGGACCTCTTTAAGCTGGGGACAGGGATGGATTATCTCTGCTGACTGTGCCCCCAGGACAGAGATAGGGGGCCCTAAAACAGAGCTGGGGACCCTTAGCTCCAACATCTCCCCAGGACAGGGCGTCCCCCATCTTTGGGGACAGAGCATCTGGGGTTGATGCTCTTGCCCTTTGAGTCCCCAGGGGGTGACTTTGGGCTCTGCCTTGTCCCTGTAAGTTCTGTGTCCCCATGTGCTCTGTGACCCTGTGGGCTCCATGCCTATGGTGCAGCCAGCTTAGAGCCAGCCTGGCACAGCCACCAGCTCCTGCCCGACCTGTTCCTGGCAGCCCAACAAGCTCAGGCAGGACCCGCCTGGCCCGGAGGCATGTGGCACAGGGACTCATGCCATGGGCATCGCATCCCAGGCATCCAGTAGGACACAAAACTCATGTGGTGTGGGTCATGGTGGTCCGTGCAGGTCCGTGGTGCCACGCACACTGCACTGGCATCATGGCAAAGCTGCGCATTCTCCACTGTGCGAGGCTGCTTCACAGGTGGACGCTGGGCTTGGGTGGTTGTGCCAGCTGGGCTGGGCTGACCTCAGTGATGAGCACTGCCGCTCACCCACCTGCTTCTGGCACACTATGCCAGCATGATGATAGGCAAGTGGGCTCCCTAGCACAACATAGCATGGCTTTGTGTGGCTTGACCGTGGGTGGGGGGCTGTGAGTATTGGGTTTAGTGTCAGGGCTACCACTGCAGGCAGGACTGTGCCTCCTTCCCCTCGCTCCCGCCTCGTGCTGCCTGGTCGTTTGATCCTGTCCCACAGGAGCTCCAGCCCTGCAGTGTCTTTGTCCCTCGCTTCCGCCACGGGCACTGCAGCAGCCCTCTGCTTCCCTTACCAGTCAGGACTCTAAGGCTGCTCATGGCTGCCCCACAGCCTGGCAGGATCATCTGATGGCTGGCAGGCATCTGTGGACTTGGGAGAGGAGCTGGCAAAGACCTTGGATGTGCCATCCTGCCTTATCCCTCCTTGCCAGGCCCTGGAGGCGTGACCACCCTAGCATGTGCTAGGGCTTCACCTGAGTTAGTGGAAGAGCTTGGGATCACCAACTCTGCTCCAGCACCCCAGTGGGATTGGTAGCACAGGGTTGGACTATGTGGCCCATACCTTCCTCCCAGGGTGTGTGCAGGCCCAAGGCACAGTCTGGCACGCTAGGGGAAGGGAGCCTTTCTGCTTCTGCGGGCAGAGCTGGAGGGCACATGGGCTGGCCAGGCACTGGTAAAGGGGAAGGCTGGTTACAAGAGTCCATGCTTATGGCAGTGGTCTGGAAACTTTGGTGTTTCCTCTCTGGCTGCTGGTGGCCCGAGAGTGCTCTGATGAGCCAATGCCACCTAGGCGGTGCAGAGGGTCTTAGCTCTGGCTGGTGCTAACCTGGTGCTGCCATGCAGGCAGAGCAGCTGCCTTCCTGCGTCAGGCCAGGCGAGGGGTGCAGACGACGTCTGGGCTTCCTTTGTGGTGAGCGCGTAGGCGGGGCGGCAGCCGCTGTGCTGGGGAGGCTCTGCACCGGCCACTGGCTCACCAGGACCAGAAGACATGGTTGCAAGTGCCAACACCCTGGTGCCAGTTTTGTGTCTAGTGGCCTGGGGAGCTTTCTGTTCCTGCATGTGCTGTAGCTGTGATGCCCTGAAAGCAGGGAGCTGGCTCTGCTGCCATCCTCACCAGCAGATGTGGTCTTCCATATCCGCTCGATGCCAAGCTTGCACAGTGGCTACCTGGTGGTCAGTTGCCACTGACGTCCTTCAGCATGGCCAGCAGCACCCTGGCATGATGCTTAGGCTCCTGCATGGTTAGCTGCCCAACTCTGCCTCATGTCCTCCCGGCTCCAGGGGCTTTCAGTGAACCCAGTCTTTGGAAGGGTGGTGGCTGTTCCCAGAGCTTGGCACTGGCACTGCAGGGTTGTGGCACCATGGGCTGGAGCTCTGCCAGGGGCTGGCTGGAGGTCGCAGGCTCTCAGCTGGTGCTGGAGGCAGCTGGCAACATCTGGTAAACATCTGCCAAGTGGCCCCGTGGCGGGAGCTGCCACTGCCCCCAGCGCTGCTGTGTCCTGCCCATCCAGGCAGCGGGATTAGGGGTGCGCGGGCAGCGGTAATCCTGGGATCAGCACGGCCGGAGGCTAATATTAACTCATTTGATGCCCGCAGCAAGGACAAGCGCCTCATGGCAGCACATCCCCAGCTCAGCTTGGCAAATCTGGGTGGGAAGGTGGGTGGCTGGCATCTCCCTGCCTGAACTTCATCCCCACCAACATCTTCCTACTCATTCCCCATCCCCACTGACATGTTCCTGCCCATGCCACAGGCAGATGTTATCTGGGAGATTTGCAGCCAGTGTGGCCTGGGCTATGGTGAACACCAAGCCATGGCATACGGCAGCAGCACAACCATCAAAGAGCACGACCTGAGCCCCACCACCGCCGTTCCCACTCGTCAAAGAGCTTGTTGCCAATTGGCCTGGCTGTGGGGAGGGTGTTGTGACGGCTCTGTGGACACTTTCAGGGCAACAGAGAGCTTCACTTCATGGATTGGAGCTTACTTGTTTTTTCTTGGTTGTTTTTAACTCCCTGCTGCCCCAGGGTGTGGACATTGCTGTTCCCAGCACGTTCCTCCTTGCGGGGATCTCACGGCATGCATGCTGGCTGGGGAGCCATGTCCGGGCGGGGGTCCAGCACCGGTTTGCAGGCTTGCTCACAGCTTTCCTGCCTGGCCAAGTGTCCCATCCCACCCTGGCAGCCTCATCCTGACTCTGGCAGCCAGCTCTGCTGACGCTCCTGGACATCTTGAGGGTGTTGGCTGTCCCTGAGTGGGGCAGCTGTTGGCACTGGTGAGCCCACAGCAGCATCAGGACCTCCCACTCACCCCATCCAGAGTTGGGGTGGGCTCTGGGGTGGTGCAGCCTCACTAGAGCTCGTCTTTGGCTGGGCTGGATGGTGTTTGGGGAGGGGACAGTCAAGGGGGAATAGGAGTTGGTGCCTCCTTCCTTCCTGTCTGGAGAAGAGTGTGGAGCCAAGATGTCCTGGCTGCAAGCTGCTTCTCCTCCTTGTCCTGCTGTCGCAGGCAGCACCATGGGGTCACCTCGCATCAGCACCATGGTGCTAGAAACTTGGACAGTGCAGTCCTGGCGGTGCAGTGGCTGTGGCGGCTCAGGATGGAGCTGCAGCCTGACCTCCTGCCTGGCCCCATTGTGCTGGGCGTCTTCCCTTTCCGATACTGGCCGCCAGTAAAGGCGATGAGCTGACACTGCCTTTCTAAAGCTCCCAGCATCTTCATCTTGGGCAGGGTGGGACCCTCTGGCCCTGCTCCAGTCCCCAGGGCTTCTGCACCCCTGGGGAGGGAGGGTGGGGTGCCCAGTTCCTCTGCTTGTGATATGAGGCTGGGTGGTAAATTCATCTCCCTGGGCATGAGCTGTGCTGAGGGAGGTTCTGCAGTCATCCAGGGCTGCCTGAGATCCCCCTCCAAAGGCATCCTTTGGATATAAGACCCCTGCCCAGCCCTAACCTGTCCCCTCCATTCTGCCCTCAGTGAAGTTCATGCAGGAAGTGACCCCCTACATCAAGAAGCCCTCCCTGGTGTCAGATCTGCCATGGGAGGGGGCCACCCCACAGTCGCCCAGCCTGAGTGGCAGTGAGGACTCGGGATCCCCCCAGCACCAGGGTCCCCGTGACCGCAAGGTGATCCCCCTGAAGATGTGCTTCGTCGCCCGGAATCTCAGCATGCCCGACCTGGAAAATAGGTGAGGGCAGGGGCTGCCTGTGTCCCTCCACCTGGTGGTTAGAGTCTGAAAGTCATTTTGTTTGGGAAATGTCCAACCATTAACCCAGCACTGCCAGGTCACCACTAAACCATGTCCCTAAACTCCCTGTCTTCTCACCTTTGAAATCCATCCAGGGATGAGGACTCTACCACTGCTCTGGGCAGCCTGGGCCAGGCCTGGGCAACCCTTTTGGGGAAGAAATTGTCCCTCACATCCAACCTAAACCTCCCTTGGTGCAAGCTGAGGTAATTTCCTCTTGTCCTGTTGCTCATTCCTTGGGAGAAGAGACCAATTCCCACCTGGCTCCAACCTCAAGTTGTGGTCTCACCAGTGCTCAGTAGAGGGGACAATTCCTGCCCTGGTCCTGCTGGTCACACTATTGCTGATCCAAGCCAGGATGTTGATGGCCTTCTTGGCACACTGCAATGTTTGTCGGCATGGGGATCCTGTTCCCTGTGGACCACCCAGGACAATCTAGGAGCTGCCCCTTGTTGGGACCATGACCTCTAATTTCCTTCACTGAGCCAGGAAAGGAAAATCCAGGGAGCTTGGCCAGGACCAGGCTGCACTGCGCCCTCCCCAGGACAGCTGGCAGCTTCCCCCTGCCCATGGAAAGGGGGGCCTTGCAGATCCCTCCAGCTTTGCCAGCCAGCATGACTGATGGCTCCCTGGCACAGCCAGAGCCCAAAACCAGTGCAGCCAGTTTGCAGTGCTGGGCATGGGGCACACTGTCCCTGTCCCAGCCAGCACTGCGTCCCTTGCAGGCTGATCGAGCTGCACTCGCCAGACAGCCGGAACACCTTGATCCTGCGCTGCAAGGACACGGCAACAGCCCACTCCTGGTTCACAGCCCTGCATGCCAACATCACTGCGCTGCTCCCTCAGGTCCTGGCAGAGCTCAACGGCATGCTGGGCACCGGCGGTGCTGTGGCTGGTGGCAGGGAGGTCAAGCACATTGCCTGGTTGGCCGAGCAGGTACGTTTCGCTGATGCTGCTCTGGGGACAAGTGCATCCCTGGGGATGGCAGTGCCACCGGGGCTGTGGTTGCAGCTGCAGAGCCCTGCCACCAGCCTGAGCACTGGACTCAGCCACTCTGGCATTCCTGACTGTGCCCTGGTGAAGACAGAAATTCTCATGCTCTCAGACCCTTCTGCCACTGGGGTTTCCAGGCTGGACATGCTCCTCACCCCCTTCACTCTTCCATGAATTTGCTGCCCAGGCACCGTGGCAAGCCCAGCCCTGTCAGTTGGCTCCCAGGATCTGCTCCCAGGTTGGCTTTCTGGGCTGACCACTTTTGATGGTACCTTATGTAACTTTACATGAATGCTGCCAAGAACCTGGCAACATGGAGCTGCCAGCTTGGAGTTAGCCCAGCCATTGGTACAGGGAGTGGGGTACCAAGGCGGTGGTGGATGCCAGCAGACCCCTGATGCCCCTTGCCATGGCCTCATGTCTGTTGCAGGCGCGCCTGGACGGAGGGCGGCAGCAGTGGCGGCCAGTGCTCCTGGCAGTGACAGAGAAGGACCTGCTGCTGTACGATGGCATGCCTTGGACTAGGGATGCCTGGGCTTCCCCATGTCACAGCTACCCGCTGGTGGCTACCAGGTGGGCTTGCTGTGCTGGAGCACAAGGTGTCCCGAGCACAAGGTCCTCTTGCTCTAGCTCCTCATCTTGCTGGAGCAGGGACAGACCTTGAAACAGTGATGGGCATGGGGTGGCATGGTGCTGGTGCCGTCATCACACCCCTGACACTGCCACGCCCCCACCTCTGTCCATTCCTCCCCGCCCCAGGCTGGTCCACTCAGGCTCAGGCCGCCGCTCACCCGCCCTGGGCTCGGAGCTCACCTTTGCCACCCGGACAGGCTCCCGGCAGGGCGTGGAGATGCATGTCTTCCGTGTGGAGACCCACCGGGACCTCTCCTGCTGGACACGTGTCCTCGTCCAGGGCTGCCACGCTGCTGCCGAGCTGATCAAGGAGGTGACTGTGGGTGAGTGCTCTGGGGTCAGGAGGATTCTTGGGGCTCCCCACTTCTCTCTTGGGGTGCAGTGGGTCCCAGGTGCATCCAGGGCATCTGGTGGGCACAGGGTGAACAGCAAGGCTGAGCCACACCCATGTCTGCAGGCTGCACGCTGGGCGGGCAGGATGTGCAGCTCTCCATCCACTATGAGGGTGGCTTCACCATCTGCCGTGAGGAGCCGGGCACCGGCACTGTCCTCTTCCGCTACCCCTATGAGAGGCTGAAGATGTCGGCAGATGATGGCATCAGGACCCTCTACCTGGATTTCGGGGGCCCTGAGGGGGAGCTGGTGAGGAGCTGGGGAGGGGTTTATTCCTCCAGGGGACTCTCCTGCTTCCCCTCATCCCTTGACCTGCTGGGTACTGCTGGTGGGGGGGCCCCCAGCCCCGGTGCCCCCTGCAGGGTTTGGGTGCTGGTTGGAGGCTGACACTACTCTCCTCCTCCTCAGGCTCTGGACCTGCACTCCTGCCCCAAGCCCTTCGTCTTCGTCCTCCACACTTTCCTCTCAGCCAAAGTTACCCGCATGGGGCTGCTGGTGTAGGTGCCTTGCCCTACCCATCTGCCACCTCAGTCCAGCTGGAGAAAGTGGAAGGGACCGTACCAGAACCCCTTCTCCCCAACCAGTGCCTTGCTGGGAGCAGAACTTGCCGCCCCAAAAGCCACCGGGGACACAGCAGGGTGGCTTCCCAGGATGGAGTTGGTGAGCCTTTCCTGCTCCACACCAGCGATCCCAACCCGCCCCCCAGTGTTGGAGAGGGGTCACACACACCAGCTTTATAATCTCCCTGGGCCTGAAGCCATTACTGATCTCACCACCTGTGCCTTGGATTGGGGTGGGCCCAGTGTGCCCCACACACTGGGCAACCCCTGGTGCTTCATCCACCCACTTTTGGGGAACCAGCACCCTGTCTGCCTTGGGGAATCTCCAAAGGGGGTCACATTGTTCCCACATGGGATGGGTGTGGGCTGTGGGAGCACCCCTATAGCTGTAGCACGGGGTCTTCTTGCCCCAGTCAGGGTGGGGAACGCAGACTCATCTTGGTGTGCTCATGGGCACAAAAAGGGCTGCCCTGGGCTCTGGGGTGCTTGTGCCTGTGGCACACTCTGGGGTGCAGGTGGGGCTCAACTCTGCCCTCCGCCCCTCCAATTGCTACCCTGGGGGTACAGCTGTGACTCCCCAGACCTCTCAAAGCCACAAAACAAATGTTGTGTCTCTGCTGCCCTGGGCAGAGAGGCTGGAGGAACCTGGGACCTGCCCTGCCCCGCCCCATGTTCTTCTGCTCCATGGTCCACTGCAGATGCCACAGCCTGTGCCCCCCCATCCTGGGAGCTCACAGGCCCCTGCAGGTTTGGGACAGGGTGTGTAGATTGATGCACTTTTGCTTTTTATACTCGCCCCCCCTTCTCAAGGGGTTGCAGTTTCCACACCCCAGGGTGCTGGAAGGAGCCCTGGGCAGAGTGGGAGTGGAGAACCCCACCTCAGGCTCCTGGCTGAGGTCCCAGTTACCCCTCAGCCAAACTCCACTTGCACATTTTTCTGCTTCCCATGGGGCTGTGCTGGGTGGGGGATGCCAGCATACAAGCACTACAGGTCAGGATTGGCCCCCCCTCCGCCCTTCTATTTTTGTACTCTTTGTAAATTGCTATTTATACCAAACTGCATATTCTGGGAGCTCCGAGTCTCACTCAGAAGGGGCTATGGGTGTCAGGGAGAGGGTGGGGTGATGATGTGTGGCAGTGTGTGTTTGCATGTCTGCTTGGGGAGGGGGCAGCTGATTGCCAGTACAGCACAGGGGGAGAGTGGAGAAGCTGGAGGAGGTCTTGCAGAGGGAATGGTTGAGGCAGTGGGGTGGGTTTTGGAGCGGGGGGGGCTCAGATATCTGCAAGCAATTGGAACTGTGTGTCCATGGACACACAGAGAGGGCTGTATGTGACACAGGGTGTGGGTGTGTGCAGGCTTGCACAGGGAGGGAGGTGTATGCAGGTGTATGGGTGCTGGGAGTCCTGGAATCACAGAAGGGTTTGGCTGAAGGAGACCTTCAAGACCCATCAAGCCCAACCATTATCCCAGCACTGCCAGGTTACCACCGAGACAGGTTCCTCCGCACCACATCTCCATGGCTTTGAAACCCCTCCAGGGATGGGGACTCCAGCACTGCCAGGTCACCACCGAGCCAGGTTCCTCAGCACCACATCTCCATGGCTTTGAAACCCCTCCAGGGATGGGGACTCCAGCACTGCCCTGGGCAGCCTGAGTCAGGCCTTGATAATGTTCAAGGGGAAGAAATTGTTCTTCATGTCCAACCTAAACTTCCTTTGGCACAGCCTGAGGCCATTTCCTCTCAACTTGTCACTAATTCCTCTAGAGAAGAGACTGAGCCCCACCTGGCTCTAACCTCCTGTCAGGCAGTTGTAGAGAGCCAGAAGGTCTCCCTTTAATTTCCTTTTCTCCAGGCTCAACCACCCCACTTCCCTCAGCTGCTCCTCACCAGACCTGTTCTCCAGACCCTTCACCAGCTTTCTTGCCCTTCTCTGGTCCCACTCCAGCACCTCAATGTCCTTCTTGGCATGAGGGGCCCAAAACCAAACCCAGGATTCAAGGTGTGACCTTGTCATTGCCTACTACAGGCAATGATCCCTGCCCGAGTCCTGCTGGCCACACTATTGCTGATGCAAGCTGGGATGCTGTTAGCCTTCTTGGCTACACAGGCACACGCTGGCTCATCTTCTAAATTAACAATTACCAGAGAATTAACACCGCCAACATCTCTGGTTCCTTTTCCACCTGGTAGATCCCTCTCTGGAGCCTTCCTGCCCTCAGGGCTTCCATGTGTGTGTTTCCATGCATGTGGGCTGCCTGTGGGTGTGCACACAGGTAGGGCTCACACATGTGTCCTTGTATGTCCCATATGTGGCAGAGGCCAACCTCATGACATTCAACAAGGGCAAGTGGAGGGTCCTGCACCTGGGGAGGAATAACCCTTTGCACCAGTATAGGCCAGGGGTTGACCTGCTGGAAAGTAGCTCTGGAGAAGGACCTGGAAGTGCTGGTGGGCAACTAGTTGTGCATAAACCAGCGATATGCCCTTGGGGTAAGAAGGCCAAGAGTCTCCTGAGGTGCACAAAGAAGAGCGTGGCTGGCAGGTTGAGGGGTGCTCTTATCCCACTCTGCACTACCTTACTCAGGCCCCATCTGGAGTATTGTGTCCAGTTTTTGGCTCCTCAGTTCAAGAGGGAGAGAGAACCACTGGAGAGAGTCCAGTGGAGGCAACAAAGATGCTGACGGAACTGTGGAGAGGCCAAGAGACGTGGGGCCGTTTAACCTGGAGAAGAGCAGCCTGACCCTTCTCAGGGGTCAGCAAGATCTAAAGGGTGTGGGGCAAAAGGATGGGGCCAGACTCTTTGGAGTGATGCCCAGCCACAGGACAAGGGGCAAGGGAAACAACCTGTAACCCAGGAGGTTCTGTGAGGTTCCACTTCTCTGGTGTGAGGATGCTGGAGCTCCGGAACAGGCTGCCCAGACAGGTTGTGGAGTCTCCTCAGGAGAGATCCCAAACTCACCTGAACATTGTGATCCTGGGCAGCCTGCTGTGGGTGACCCTGCTTTAGGAGCGGGGTTGGACGAGATGATCTCCAGGGATCCCTTCCAGCCCCCACGCCGGGATCGGTCACTCGGTGCCTGTCCAGCCTCGGGGGGCGTGGCTCGGCGCACGGCGCTGGGGAGTGAGGCGGTGTGGCTTGTCGTGACCCCGCCCCTCGCGTGCTGGCGGGCGCCGGCAGGGGGCGCTGTGGCGTACAGCGCAGGGGCAGGAGGGGTCCGGTCCCGCGGGCCCCGCCGCTGCCGCCGCTGCCGCTGCCGCCGGGCCGGGCCGGGCCGTGCCGCGCTAAGGAGCGGCTACACCGGGCGATGAGATGACAACGTCCACCCTGCAGGTATGGCTGGATGGGGGCTACCAGGGCCGGGCTGGGTCCTGACAGGGCTTCTTTTCGCCTCGCCGGGAGGCCGCTTCGGGAGGCCTCACCCGGAGGTGTCGAGGAAAGGCCTCGGCTCGGTGGCGGTCGGGGAAGGGCCTCAACCGGTGCTGGTGCCGCGCCCGTCAGGGGAAGTTTTCGCCCAGTGCCTGTGCGGTGGCGGCCGGGGAAGGGCCTCACCCGGTGCCGGTTAAGTGGTGGTCCGGAAATGGCCTCAACCGGTGCCGGTGTCGATCCCGGAAAGGCCTTGCTCGGTGCCGGNTGGAGAGGCCAAGAGACGTGGGGCCGTTTAACCTGGAGAAGAGCAGCCTGACCCTTCTCAGGGGTCAGCAAGATCTAAAGGGTGTGGGGCAAAAGGATGGGGCCAGACTCTTTGGAGTGATGCCCAGCCACAGGACAAGGGGCAAGGGAAACAACCTGTAACCCAGGAGGTTCTGTGAGGTTCCACTTCTCTGGTGTGAGGATGCTGGAGCTCCGGAACAGGCTGCCCAGACAGGTTGTGGAGTCTCCTCAGGAGAGATCCCAAACTCACCTGAACATTGTGATCCTGGGCAGCCTGCTGTGGGTGACCCTGCTTTAGGAGCGGGGTTGGACGAGATGATCTCCAGGGATCCCTTCCAGCCCCCACGCCGGGATCGGTCACTCGGTGCCTGTCCAGCCTCGGGGGGCGTGGCTCGGCGCACGGCGCTGGGGAGTGAGGCGGTGTGGCTTGTCGTGACCCCGCCCCTCGCGTGCTGGCGGGCGCCGGCAGGGGGCGCTGTGGCGTACAGCGCAGGGGCAGGAGGGGTCCGGTCCCGCGGGCCCCGCCGCTGCCGCCGCTGCCGCTGCCGCCGGGCCGGGCCGGGCCGTGCCGCGCTAAGGAGCGGCTACACCGGGCGATGAGATGACAACGTCCACCCTGCAGGTATGGCTGGATGGGGGCTACCAGGGCCGGGCTGGGTCCTGACAGGGCTTCTTTTCGCCTCGCCGGGAGGCCGCTTCGGGAGGCCTCACCCGGAGGTGTCGAGGAAAGGCCTCGGCTCGGTGGCGGTCGGGGAAGGGCCTCAACCGGTGCTGGTGCCGCGCCCGTCAGGGGAAGTTTTCGCCCAGTGCCTGTGCGGTGGCGGCCGGGGAAGGGCCTCACCCGGTGCCGGTTAAGTGGTGGTCCGGAAATGGCCTCAACCGGTGCCGGTGTCGATCCCGGAAAGGCCTTGCTCGGTGCCGGCCGGGAACAACTTCAGACGGTGCGGGTCGGCGAAAGGCCTTAAAGGCCTTACAGTGTGCTGATCAGTGTAAGGCCTCACTCAGTGCTAGTGCCGGCTGAGGAACGGCCTCACCCGGTGCCAGTGCCGACTGAGAACATCTTCGCTCTGCCCCGCTTGCCAGACGCCGTTAGGGCAGCCTCAGCCCACTGCCGGTGGTGAGGACGAGGCCTGTTTCTGCCGGGCACTGTGGAAGGGTCCCTGACGTGAGCACGCCAGGCCGAGCCCGGCCACCCTCGGGGGTGTCGAATGTAATCATCCCGCCTTGGCCCGGGTGCCGCTCCGCAGTGTCGCCCCCCGGCTCACGGTGCTGTGTCCTCCCCCGCCAGAAAGCCATCGACCTGGTCACCAAAGCCACCGAGGAGGACAAGGCCAAGAACTACGAGGAGGCACTGCGGCTGTACCAGCATGCTGTCGAATACTTCTTGCACGCCATCAAATGTGAGACAGGGCCAGTGTGGCCCCGGGTACACCTCCGGGGCCTCTGGACGGGTTTGGAGTGGGCCGAGGAGCTGGTGGCTTTGGCATGGGGCCGCAGGTGATATTTGGGGTTCTCTGTAGATGAGGCTCACAGCGACAAGGCAAAGGTGAGCATCCGGGCCAAGTGTGTGCAGTACCTGGACCGGGCGGAGAAGCTGAAGGAGTATCTGCGCAGCAAGGACAAGCAGGGCAAGAAACCTGTCAAAGAGTCACAGAATGACAACAAGGGGTGCGTGGGCATGAGGGACACTGTACCCACCAGTGGAGCTGGCAGGATGCTGCTGGTCTTGTTCCTGACCTGTGTCCCCTCTCCGCAGGAGTGACAGTGATAGTGAGGGCGAGAACCCTGAGAAGAAGAAGCTGCAGGAGCAGCTGATGGGTGAGGGGCTGTGGATGGCATGGTGGCACTGGTGGTCTGTGGGGCCAGCAGTGGGGTTCCCCAATGGCCATGCAGGGAGGGGAATGTGCTATGGGTCTGGGGCCCAGGGGTGTATTGCGGGAGTGTGGTAGCCCAATCCAAATGGTCTTTGTGCCAAGGGGCTTTGAGGTTGGTGTGGGTAGGGGGTTTGGTGGGTTGGAGGTGGGGGGGTGGGATGCAGGCTCTGCCTTTCCTGGCAGATGTTGGGAGTGTGGAGCCCATCATACAGGTGCCATTATGATGGAGAAGCCCAACGTGAGGTGGAGTGATGTGGCTGGGCTGGAGGGAGCGAAGGAAGCCCTGAAGGAAGCTGTGATCCTGCCCATCAAGTTTCCACACTTGTTTACTGGTGAGGGTCACAGCAGCACCATGGCTGCCACTCAGCCAGAGACAGTGCTGTGGGGTGCTAGCTGGGGTGGGCAAGTGTTGGGAGGTGACCCTACCCATGATGCTGGCCTCTGTTGCAGGGAAACGCACACCTTGGCGAGGGATCCTGCTCTTTGGGCCGCCTGGCACTGGCAAGTCCTACTTGGCCAAGGCTGTGGCAACGGAGGCCAACAACTCCACCTTCTTCTCTGTGTCGTCCTCTGACCTGATGTCAAAGTGGCTGGGCGAGAGTGAGAAGTAAGTGGGCAGCAAGGGGTGGCTGCTGCAGAGTGGCTCCTGATGTTCTCACCAACTCTGTTGGCAGTGCCGGGGTCACCAATGTTGGTAAACCTTGTTAATGGGTTCTAGGGTAGAGCACAAGCCCTCCTGAGGCTCCAAAGCCTGGGGATGGCTCTTCTCCCAGCATGGCACTTGCCACCCTGGTGTCAGCACAGCGTCACCAAGATGGGCAAGGGCAGGAAGAGCTGATGGCACATGGGACTCATCACCTCAGGGCTGCTGGGGCCTCTGGGTGCTGTTGGTGGTCCCTAACTCCATACCCTGCCCTTGTTTCCAGGCTGGTGAAAAATCTCTTTGAACTGGCAAGGCAGCACAAACCCTCCATAATCTTCATTGATGAGGTGGACTCGCTCTGTGGTTCCCGCAATGAGAATGAGAGTGAGGCAGCTCGGCGCATCAAGACTGAGTTCCTGGTGCAAATGCAGGGTAAGAGAGGGAGCAGGATGAGATGGGAGGTGCTACTGGACACCTGAGTCTTGCAGTTCCTTAGGGATTGCTCCGAACTGTCCATCATTGTCCCTGGATAGGTGTGGGCAACAGCAGCGATGGGATCTTGGTGTTGGGTGCCACCAACATCCCCTGGGTGCTAGACTCAGCCATCAGGAGACGGTGAGCAGGACACGATGTGGGTGAGGGAGTCTGGCAGGGTTTTACAGCTCAGGACTCACCCCTGCTGCCTGCTAACCCGCAGGTTTGAGAAGCGGATCTACATTCCGCTGCCTGAGGAAGCTGCCCGCGCCCAGATGTTCAGGCTGCATCTGGGCAACACCCCACACAACCTGAGCAATGAGGACATCCAGGAGCTGGCTCGCAAGACTGATGGCTACTCGGGGGCCGATATCAGCATCATCGTGCGGGATGCTCTCATGCAGCCTGTCCGCAAGGTGCAGTCAGCCACCCACTTCAAAAAGGTGAGCGGGCAGCTGCTCCTGGCTAGGGAGGTCTGTCGCTGAGGCTGTTGTTGGTGCCATGGTCTCTGCTGCAGGTCCACGGTCCATCCCGCACCACCCCTGGTGCTTTTGTGGATGACCTTCTGACACCATGCTCGCCTGGTGACCCTGGTGCCATTGAGATGACCTGGATGGACGTGCCCAGCGACAAACTGATGGAGCCCACTGTCTGCATGGTGAGTGTAGCCACCATGGCACAGGGCCAGGCACCCGTCATGCCATGTGCAGACAGCTCCCACCCCATCATGGCACGGGAGCTGAGCTGCCTGCCTGCTCTGTTGCAGTCGGACATGCTGCGCTCACTGGCCACCACCCGCCCAACCGTCAACACCGAGGATCTGCTGAGGGTGAAAAAATTCACGGAGGATTTTGGACAGGAAGGTTAAGGAGTGGGGGGCAGCAGGTGTGAGGCTGCGGCAGCTGCATTGGCAGAGTGCCCAATCATGTTCCGCTCACTGTGCTGGCCGTGCCAAACAGATTCATCTTGCGCTCACTCACCCCGTTGCACTGCAGTGCCCCGCAGGGGAGTCATGGGGGAGCACGGCCCTGGGGGAGGCTGACACTAAGGGACTGGGGGGCATGGGGGAAGGTCCTAGCATGGTGTGGGTGGCTGGGTGCTTCCTCCCACCTCTCCCCAGGTTGCACCCTACTCTTTTTCCTGCTCTTTTTTTTAAATTAATGCTGCTTTGGGTTCTGTCTTGTTTATATGAAAATAAAAACAATCCAAAAGCTTCAGCCAGCACTAGACCCCTCCCTGAGGCTCCGATCATACCAGATGAGCTCATCCTGGGCCCCCCAAGCCCTTTGGTAATGCACTGCCCAAGGTCTCTGGCTCTGCCTATGCTGCTGCCACTGTCCTAGGGTGGGGTTTGGGGCTCCCCATGTTTCAGCCACCCCAATCCAGACAAGAAGGGCCAAAAGCTGCACCGAGACCTCACAGTGTGTATTGGCTGCAATAAAGCTGAGTGGGAGCCCCCGGGGCTGTGGCTCCGTGCTGCTTCTTTTAGGGGGGTGCCCAGCACCGTGCTACAGGAGTTGCCAGGGCTCTTGCTGTGGTGAGACAGAGGCACTGGGACAGCCTGTGGTCAGGTGTCAGTCCAAGAGCTCCATCCAGGAGACGTTGGTGAAGGTGCGGGTGTCCATGTGGTCGATGTAGAGGACCCCATCCAGATGGTCCATCTCATGCTGGATGATGCGCGCAGCCCAGCCTGTCGCCTCCCAGCTCGCTGGCTCCCCGTGCTCGTCAACACCTGCAGCCCAGGACAGTGGCCGGTGGGGTGGGCCAGGGGTTAATGGGGGAGAGAAGGAGTAAAAGGGTCCCATGTAAGAGTGAGGGGTCCCAGGGGAAGGTTGGGTGGCAGGTGGGCTGTCCCACCTGGGGCACGGGTTCTGTGGGGTCCATACCAGAGACGTGGACAGCCCAGTGTCGTGGGACATAGGCGGAGAAGCCCTTGAGGCTGACGCAGCCCTCGGAAGCGGTGACGAGACGGGCGTCGAGGACACGGAGCGTGGGGTTGACGAGAAGGCGGAACGGGAATGGTTCGATGCAGTGTGCGCGGCGGAGCTCTGGCGGATACTGGTGGCAGCGGTCGGCAGTCAGCTCGGCGGCAAAGACCCGCAGCGGTACCCCCAGCTGCGGGGCGCTCAGTCCCAGGCACGGCAGTCGCCGCAGCCCCTGGGCCAGCGCTGCCGCCAACTCCTGCAGCTCGGGGCTGCCCAGCTGTTCCGTGTCCACCGCGGCGGCGGTGGCCCGTAGCACCGGGGCTCCCACCTGGCAGGGGGCTGCGAAGGGCGGCGCGGGCGGGCCCAACACCTTCCTACGCAGCGCCCGCCAGTACGAGCGCTTCCGTTCGCCCCAGCCTGCCGTGGACCCGCATCTGCGGACCAGGGGTGCCGGCCGTGCACTCCACGCCAGCCACCGCCCCGCCGCTAGCACCGCCGCCATCATGGGGGACGGGCTGCGTGCTCGCCGCTACGCTGGCCTCTCGGGGCGAGCAGGAAGAGAGGGCGGCACCTGGCGGCCGGGAGGACGCTCAACACCCCGCGAAAGCAGGAAGCAGATTTTGCGGGGCTGCGCGGTGCAGGCATGGTGCGGGCAGGGGTAGGCAGACAGGGGCTGGGGGCCACTTCACCCCTAAGGGACGGGGGTCCGGGGTGACACGGCCCAGCCCCGCTACCCTGTGGCCGGTGGGATGTTTGACAGTAGAGCGCCCTCTGGGATGTCCCCCACAGGCAGGGGGTCCCCAGGCACAGGCTCCTCTTCTGCCTGGGGATGTGGAGGGCTCTCCTGGGCTGGCTCTTCCTCACTTTGTGCTGGCAGAAGGAAAGCCAACGGCTCCCTGAGAGCACCCACATCGATGTGGCCCAGACTGCCAAGACGCTGCACCTGAGTGGGAGGGATGCCTGCCAGAGAGGAAGAGAGGCTCAGGTTGGGGGTTCACATGGAGCAGAGAACCCCCAGAAGAGGTGGGAACAGTGAGGTGAGTCTCACCCAGTGCCTGTGCAATCTGTGCTGGAGGAAAGAGGACCTGGAGGCAGCGGTTCAGGTAGGGCAGGAGGTCTTCCAGGAAGGCTGTGCAGAACTGGGCAAAGAGCTCCTGCTCCCGGGCACTGAAAGCTGCTTCTTCTGCACGGTGGAAGATGAGGATGATTTTGGTAACCTGGAGGGAAAGGCAGTGTCATTAATTCCTTGGGAAGTTATTTGTTCTGAAGATGGACAGAAGAGGGTGGTGGAACAGTTTGCCTAGAAAGGTGGTGGAGACCCTATCCCTGGAGACATTCAAGGTCAGACTTGATGGGGTTCTGGGCACTTGATCTAGTGGAACATGTGACCTGATGTAGTTAAAGATCTCCCTGACAAGTGCAGCAGGATTGGACTAGATGACCTTGAATGGCAGCCCCATGCTTGGAGAGATTTTAAAGCCATGGAGATGCAGTGATGAAGGACAGTTTAGCGGTGACCTAGCAGCAGTGGGTTAATTGTTAGAGGGTCTTTTCCAACCAAAACTATTCTCCCACTCTTTCCTATAAATACTCAGGGCAGGGTAAGCCTGTCTCTCTGCTATCCCAGGACCCAACACAGCCCTGTCCCCTGGTGCCTTACCTCACCCAACGCATCCTCCAGGCAGGTGGTGACATCCTGGGCCAGGGCGATTGGGCAGCAGAGACGCAGGTCGTTAAAGGCGACAAGGAGGCCATTGAGGAAGCAGGCAAGAGGCGGGAAGTCCAGCAGCACCATGGGTGGCTGCAGAGTCCCTGGCTGGGACGCTGGCACCGGCACCCCAGCACTGCCCCCAAAGACAGCCGGAGCAGAGATGAGTGTATAGGAATTCATCTCTTCCCGGAACTTCTCCACTGTCTCCTCCACTGCCTTCTTGAAAGCGTCAGCGGCCACATGCTGGAAGAGGGGGGCCAGATGCCCGCGGAAATCAGCCCCCACCCTGCTGAAGGAGAGGCCGAAGTACATGCACTGCCCCAGCAATGAGTCCAGGCGGCTGCCCACCCCATGCTGAAGATCCTGCTCCAGCGTCTGCAAGAACTCAGAAACTTTCTGCAGCACCCAGCCATGGAAGATGGCCCCCTCATTTAGGGTCTGCCCCTCAGAGGGCAGGAGTGGCTCCTCGTCAGAAAATATGGCACGATACTGGGTGATGATATCAAAGAGGTGGACACGGCAGGCCTCGATGGTCTTGGTGATGTGAAAGTAGGGGTCATCGTCAGGGATGGAGGTCTGGATGGAGCGCAGCCAGGCATCCCGTGCCTGCAGGAACTTGATGCGCAGCTCAGCCTCCGTGAAGACATCCATGCGGCGCAGGTAGCCGATGACCCGCAGGCAGGAGGGCAGCTGGATGTTGGTGCGGAGCTGCTGGATAAGCTGGTTCAGCATCAATTGGGTGGACTGGCGCACCTCCTCCACAATGCTCTGGGGCAAGAGAGAGACCTCAGACATGGACGCTGTGTGGCAGCTGTGGGGCAGGGGTAGAGTGGGTCCTACCTGGATGACAGGGATGCTGCTGTGCTTCCTCTCCAGCCGGCGCACATAGGCAGCCAGCTCCAGGGCCTCCTCGTAGTAGCCGTTGCGGACACAGGTGTCCATGAGCTGTGGGATCTCTAGGATCTCCAGGATCTCCGTGTGCCGGTTCAGAGTCAGGCTGTTCATGCGACGGCTGCAGGCAATCTCCTCGGCATCGCGCATGAAGTTCCTGTGGGATTAGGATGGGATCAGCACGAGGGTGTGCTCCTTGCAGCAGGTGGACCCTGACGTCTCCCTGCTGCTGTCCAGAGTTCCCTCTGACCCACAATGGCCTCTCCCCACTGCTGTCCCGGGCTGCTTCCCAGTGCTGTCTCTCACTCCAGTCCCAGTCAGTCTTGATCTTTACTGGGCTCAACACTAGGACCCCTATCACCCCGGCCCAGCCCTTATTGACCTATCACACCACCAAGGCTGCACCCTCAGACCCCGCCTCAGCCTCATTCCATACCCAGCCCTCTCTGCTCCCTCCCAGCCCCGCGCCGCCCCGGGCGCCGTCCACGTACCGGCAGGCATCCTGCAGGGCGGGCAGGCGATCCAGCAGACTACCGAGCCGGGTCTCGATGCCGCCGAAGCCGCGGCCGGCGCGGCCGGTGCACTCAGCGGACCGGATGAAGGCCCGGTAATGCTCGAAGGCCAAGCGGCGCGTTTCTGCCCCGACCCGCGCCCGCTCCGCCGCCAACCGCGCCGGCTCCCGGCCCAGCTCCGCCAACCCTAGTGCTGCCAGCTCGGCCACGTAAGTGGAGAGCTCGGGGCCGCCGGGCCCCGCCGCCGCCGGGCCGCGCAGCCAGGCCAGCAGCCGGGCCTCCTCTGCCGCCGCCGCCGCCATCGCGCCGCTCTGCCCGCCAGGTCACTTCCGGCTCCGCAGCTTCCGGTTCCGCCGCAGTCTCGTGTGTGTCGCGTGAGGAGATGCGGCCGCTGACGGAGGCGGAGACGCGGGTGGTGTTTGAGAAGCTGGGGCGATAGTGAGGCACCGGGCGGGGACGGGGCACGGGGACGCGGAAGGCATAGGCACCGGCCACAGGAGTGGGGAGAGAATGGGGACCGAGATTGCGGAGGGAGCCGCCCCGTGGGGAGGCACCGAGCACGGAGTTAGCGGGAAGAATGGGGACCGGCAGGGAACTGGGCACAGGTGTGGGGAGGGGATGGGACCGGCAGGGTTCGCGGAAGGTGAGGAGGGGATGGCCATAGGAAGGGAACCAAGGCACGAAGTGTGGAAGGGATGAGGACCGGGAAAAGTGGGCCCCGGGAGGTGTGTTGGTAACCAAGACCAGGTAGGACTCACGGTGCCTGTCCCCACAGCATCGGTGAGAACATCCAGCTGCTGGTGGACCGTCCCGATGGCACCTACTGTTTCCGCCTGCACCGTGACCGCGTCTACTACCTGAGGTGAGCATGAATGGGGACCTGGGACGGGCACGCAGAGGGGTCTGATGCCTGAACCAGGAGCTACTCAAGCTCTGCCCCTCTCTCAGTGAGAAGCTGCTGAAGGTGGCTGCATGCATCCCACGGGAGAGCCTGGTGTCACTGGGTACCTGCTTCGGGAAGTTCACCAAGTCACAGAAGTTCCGGCTTAGCGTCACAGCGCTGGACTTTCTTGCACCCTATGCAAAGGTGGGACATGGTGTACCCCTCAGAGACAACTTCCCTGTCCCACGCTGGGTCCCTCCAGCCCATCACTGCTTTGTTCTCTCTTGCAGTACAAAGTGTGGGTGAAGCCCGGCTCAGAGCAGTCCTTCCTCTATGGCAATCATGTCCTGAAGTCAGGCCTGGGCCGCATCACAGAGAACACAGCCCAGTACCAGGGTGTGGTGGTGTACTCCATGGCTGATGTCCCACTGGTGAGTGGTCAAGTGCAGTCCCTGTGCTTTCTATGGTTGGAATGTGTGGAAGAGCTCTTACTGTTGCATCATTCTCTCCCAGGGCTTTGGAGTGGCTGCCAAGTCCACACAGGAGTGCCGGAAGGTGGATCCCATGGCCATTGTGGTGTTCCATCAGGCTGATGTTGGCGAGTATGTGCGAAATGAGGACACACTGACCTAAGGGACCTCCAGCACTCTGAAGACAGGAGTGTTCTTGGGCAGGATGGACCTTGTACTGCACCATCAGTGCAGCAGCACTACAGGGAACTACAAGGAGCCCACCTCAATCAGGGAGGAGAGGCTGGGAGCTGCGAGCAGACACCCCTGGGGGGCTGGTGCCAATGAGAGGAGGTGCTTACCCTGACCCCCTGCCACATAAAGCCTGTCCTTTTTTCAGAGCACCTGTTGTCTGATTCAGGGCCTTGACAGGGGATCAACCCTTACTCCTGCTGTGGAGTCCTACCTGCCTAAGGCAGCTCTGCAGGGAAGAAGACACTGCATTGAGTTTGGCTTAACAGGCCCAGGGCTGAGATGTCAGAGGCTAATAGTTGAGCTTCAGGGAGGGAGGGATGGGGCAGGCAGCTGCCTGCAAGGGTGGACATGCTTCACCCAGGCTTGCAGAGGATGGAGGGCAACCAGCAAGCTGTGATCACTCCCCAGCATGTGTGTCAGACATTCTTTTATTTGATGTCTGGTACAAAAAGCACAATGGACACTGTAAGGATGTGTAGGGGTGTAACAACCGTGTTGCGTTTTCCATTTCTGGGTGATGTCAGATGAGGCAGGAGCAAGGGAAACTCTTCCTCTACCTGGAAACAGGACCCAGCTTTCCCTCCTGCTCCGTGAAGGGGCAGAGCAGCATCTTGGTTACAGAGCGCTGTGGGCAGTGGTTCTGGGCACTGCTAGCACTTCTGCCTGCTGGTGGTGGTGTGCCCGTTGAAGAGGCGCTTCAGGAAGTAGAGCTGGAGCACCCCAGAGAGGACTATGACACAGCTCTGAGCCATTGACCACCAGTTGACATAGTTGTAGTTGGACTCCAGGAGGAAGGAGTCGGCCACTTTCCGCATGCGGGCGAAGTTGTAGAACCGCCACATGTGGAAGATGTGGATCTGCAGCTTGTGGATGCTGACCTGTGAAAGGATGGAAGAACCTAGGGCTGGCAGAGTCGCTCTCAGAGTTGCCTACTGGGCTCAGCATTAAGCTGCAGTTCAGCCATGAGCAAACACCCTCTTGGGCCTCTTCGGAGGCCACGTCTGTCCCTGCTGCATGGGAGCACCCTGACACTCACCTCGATTGCCTCCAGGGTGTTGTTCAGCTCTTTCTTTTCTTCTCGCTCCTTCTTTTCCATGTTGAAGCCTTCATAGTAGACACCGAAGTTGAGATACACCTGCACAAAGCCAAAGTGGTTTTCATGGTTGTCCAGACACAGCTGGTAGAAGCCTGCAGAGAGAAATGGGAATTGTTCCTTGAGTAGAAGAGCCACTGCTGGGCAGACCTATCCTGGCAATTGACCCTCTCCTTTTTGGAAGGGAGGTGTGATCAGACTGATCCAGCTGATCCATGCTCTAGGAAGCACTGGTAGTCTGCAGGCTTGGAGCCTGCAACAGGTCTGAGTAGGGATTGGGGTGGTGGGGACCTGTTTCCTTGGTGAGGAAGTTGATCTGTCCTCGCATGTGCTGGGAAATGCCAAGCTGGACACCGCTGGGGTCAGTTGCTGTGGCCAGGATGTTCCTGCTGTTGCCCATCCCTGTTGCACGCTGGACCTGGAGGCAGAAAACACCCAACAAGCATTTGGAGCTTGAGTCTGCACCCAGGAAACAGATGGGAGCCTACAGAAGCTCTTGTGTGCAGGGCAGGGACACAGCAAGGACCTAAGGGTTGGTTAGGGAACTTCCATGGGAAGCTGCTTTGTTATCATGAGCTGAGGTCGGAAACAGCCTCCAGCAAGCTTCAGTTTGGAAAACCCTACCACCTGCAGCCTGGGTAATGATCCTTGTGGTTCCCAGTGCTCACAGTGCTGTGGGTGCTCACATTGACCCCACATTTCCCACTCTAGCTTCCTGCCACCTGGATTGGGTGCCCTAGAGCATTGGGAGATGGAGCTGTTGCCAAGCCCCAGGGCCATGCTGTGTTCTTGCTGGGTTGCTCTGCTGAGCGCAGAGCTGAGGGAAGCCACCAGCACAGGGCACAGCCATGCCTCAGCTCTCCTTCAATCAGCTCAGTGTAAACAGGAGATAAAACGGCTGCAGGTTCCCTCGGGGAAAGGGGACAGAACGTTGGGACAAGCAGATAAGGCTGTGTCTAAGACCTTCAGTGCCTTCCAACTGCAGCTTGGCGAAGGGCAATGCTCCTCACAGCAGCAGGACACCCTGGAGCCCTCTGTGAGCAGGCTTGGGCACCGTGTCTGGAGCTCTCAGCAGCACTTGATAGTTATAAAATAGGTATTTATAAAAAAATAAATGGGATGGATGAAGCTGGGCTGATAAGAGTTGGGGTTCTTCACCCTGGAGAAGGGAAGTCTCTGGGGAGACCTCCTTCAGAACTCTAAGGGGCCAGTCAGAAAGCTGGAGACAGTTTTTAGTAGGGCCTGTTGTGACAGGGCAAGGGGTGCTGGGTTTAAACTGAAAGAGGGAGATTTAGTCTGGATAGAAGGAAGGAGTTCTTTTACACTGAGTGCGGTGAGACGCTGGGTGAGTTGCCCAGAGAGGTGGGAGATGCCCCATTCCTGGAACCATTCCAGACCACCTGCTGTAGTTACAGATGACCCTGCTGACTGCAGGGTGGGTGGACTAGGTGGCCTTGAAAGCTCCTTCCCACCCAAATCAGTCTGTGATGCCCAAAAATGCATGGTCTCTGAGATGAAGCATTCAAATGACCACAACCATTCCCTATACAAGGACCTTTCCCACAGAGGGCAAACAATCTCCACTCCAGGGGCAGCAGGTCTAGAGTTCAGTCAACACATGGTCTTCACTTGATGGGGTATTCTTCCATGCATAAGCCTGGTTGCAGGACCAAGGCAATGAAGGATTGGCCACTGTGGGACCTGTTGCACCCTCAGAGGCAAAAGCCAGCACCAACTGCAGAACCACAGCACCATTCCCTAAGGCCACTAGCAGCTGCGCCGCGCTGACAGTGTCCCAAGGCACGTCCTGCCGCACTCACCTCATAGCTGAAGAAGAAGTTGCCGGTCTGGTGTGCGAACTGCCAGAAGCACTCCACGGCACCAGCAGGGATGACGACGGCAAAGTCATAGCGATCTGCCCCACGGAAGAGGGGCTCCTGGCCCGACCCACTCAGAGGCTCAGTTTTGGGGCAGCCAGCAGGGCCCAGCAACACCAGAAGCACTACCAGCAGCAGCATCCTCCTTCCCAGCCTCCCAACACACTGGGGCAGTGCAGGAGCAGGGACCTGAAGTGGTGAGGTAATTATTAACTGCTCCCCAGTGGCACCGGGCTGGTGGCAGGAGGAGTGTGGCACAGGCTTGGCTCCTCAAGGTGATCTTGGCACAGAGCAGGAGTTGCTCCAGCTTGTCCATATTAGAGCTCACCTGGCCAAACCCTCCTGCAGAGACTGAGGGTGCCACAAAACACCATGGGTCCACCAGCATCTCCTGGCTGCACCCAGCCAGCCCCACTCCTGCTGCTAGGCCACATTCTGCCAGTCCACATCTTATGGACAAGAAAATCAAGCAGGAAAAGTTTACTTCAAGCAGCTTCCAGTTTTGGGCTGAGACACCCTCCTTGCTCAGCCCTGGGAAAAAGCCTGGCACAAAGAAGGGAAAAACATTCTGGCACCCATGCAGCATGGCTATCTTCTTCCACCTGGGCACTACACACTGGTGTTACTAGTCCAGGTTGTGACTCACATCAAACCTCTCCACCCCAGAACCACAGTCAGACCGGTTTGGGTGGGAAGGGACCTTTAAAGGTCATCTAGTTCAACCCCCGCTTCAGTCATCACGAACATCTGCAACTAAAGCATATTGGTCAGAACCTCAAACAGCCTGACCTGGAATGGTTCCAGAAATGGAGCATCTCCACCTCTCTGGGCAACCTGGGACAGTGTCTTCCCATCCTCATGAGGAACAGGCCTCTGCAGGGTGCTCCTCTCTATTCAGGGAAATGGTTTTACCAGCAGAAGGGGAAGGAAAAGTGCAGCTACAGCCAGGTGAGCCACATTCCATCAGCTGAAGGCCAGAGGCACAGGTGTCTCCAGACCGGTTTCTCCCTAGCCCTGGCTCTGCAGGAACACAGCCAAGAGAGGCTGCTTGGAAAAAATGTCCCTACACCTCCCCTGCCCTTCAAATCAGAAAGAAATCTAGTCCAGAAGCTTCTGCTTCACATCTACACAGCACCTTGTACCCTCAGGGCATCCATGTTCCACCTCCAACACCTGCTGTCACAACTCCCCAGCCCCAGGAGGCAAAACCCTGTCACATTTCCACACTTGTAGGCACAAGTTACAACTTCTGAAACCCAAGAACTGAACTTTATTTTGCAGGAGACTGCTGGGACTGCAGCACTGGCACCTGAAGGCAGGTCACATGCAGTGCCCTGGGAGCTGGCAGGGGTTGCGTTCAGGAGGATGGTGCCAGTGAGAAGTACCAGGAGACATGACCAAAATCAATAAGCATTGGAACTTTTAAACATGGGAAACAACCAACATTTAATTTAAAAAAAAAAGTTTTTAAAGCCTCAAGGCTGGGAGGGAGAAATCCCCACTCACAGACCAGCCATTTACAGTGAGAGAAATGTGAAAATTCTCTCAGCAGATGCCTTAGTCTACACCTCTTCTTTCCTCAGCACCTTTGGAACTCCATCCTTCCTGCCTTCCTCCCACAGGGAACCAAGCACAAATGGGTGAAATAAGGGATTCAAAGTTCAGACAGTTAAAGCACATAAAAATATCCACGAACAGAATCATCCTGCCACCTGAGAGCACCCAAGCAGAAAAAAAAAATGTCACTTTGGTAGCCCATCACCTTGGGGTTCATTCAACAAGGGCTGCAGTTCTCTCATGGAAAATAAAAATCCTAACTCAGGTTGTTTCCAAGTGTGTGCTATCAGGCTGCATGGCTTCTGTCAGCTGCAGAAGATCTAAATCTTGCAGCTACAACTGGAGACTCAAGGATCATTAGTTCTTGCCAGATGTGGTTTTTATCTGCTGCAGCAATCTTGGGTACCAGGAGACAGAGGTGCTCACCATGATGGCCCCAGTACATGTTGAGGATGAGCACAGTAGCCTCCTCACTGCCATCAAAAGTAAAATAAGGAGGTTTTGGCATTTAAATTCCTGTAGCTCCCAGCTTCAGAGGATGCCCAGCTTTTTCATGGTCCGCCAGCGATCCTTGATCATTACTGCTGTGCGGTTCTGGAAGGGGTACTTCTGGCAAATGGCCTTCCATCGCCCTTCTCCAAACTTCTTCACACCCTCTCTGATCCATTGGCTCTCCTGCACTGTCCATCTCTACAAAAGAGCAGAAAGTGGCATGCTGTGAGTCGGGAACAGGCTTCCAGGGAGGTTTCAGTCTGGCAGAGACAATGCTCTGACCTGTTCCCAGCCTGCTTCCCCTTATCGGTGCTGGTAACACTGAAGATGCAGAGCTGTCCCACCAGCAGCGCAGACAACAGTCAGTCATCACTGCTGCTGTCCTCTCATTGCTGTGACTAACAAGAGAAGCACTCAGAGCCGGCATAACCTCAGGAGTGGTTCCGCTTGCCAATGCAGCTCTGAATTTCTCCAGCATGTTAAGTAGCTCAACAAACCTGTCCCTGAACCAATCCAGTACATGACGAGCTCTATAAACACAAAGACCTGCACAACTGGGATCAAGCCTGGATACTGCAAGCCTCAGCCTTGGGAAGAAGGATCCCTTTCCAACAAAGGTTCTGGTGCTTTGTTTGAAGCACAGCAGCAGCTCGCCCTGCTGCAATAAGCTGCAGCTGCTGAGGAAATGGTCCCAGCAAGTGATCCTCACAATCATACTTCACATTGTCTGGGAGTTTACTCTTGTATATGGACACATCCTGACCTCAGACCTTACTGAAAGGACTTTGGGGCCCCACATTACCTGTTTCCTGGAACCGAACACTGTAGAGTTGTGGTCGCTTGCGAATGACGCTGGAAAACAAAGCAAGAGCGTTACACCTCACACAACCCAGGAAGCACAGATCTCCTCAAGAGGCTGCTGCTGACACAGCCAGGGCATCCCATGTCAGCCAGTAAACCCCAATTCCTTTATCCTTCCTTTTTTTTTAGCTATAGCACACACAGCCACTCCCTTTCAAGCCCCAACTGCTTTAGGTGACAGCTTCCCAACACATGAAGAACAGGAGCAGCCATCCAGGATGTGACTGTAATGTATACTGAGACTGGAATTAGATGTCGTTGTCCACTCTTTTTCATCAGCTAAGCTGCTATCCAGCTGCAGAGCAGACTGGAAAACTGATCTGGCTGAAAAGATGAACTTCATCTTGATTTCATGGCTTAACTGGAACGAGGAGCTAAATTTCCAGTATTTACAGCCTGTAAGCCAAGCATGACCAGTCTGAAACTGGAATAGGAGTTTTCTAGCACTTCAGGTAGAACTACAAAGAACAAGTATTTCAGTGATGGACAGCTATTGATTTTCCTGAGATTTTAAGAGTTCTGGCTTCAGAATTCAGGCACACAAAAGGTAGCAAAGCTCCAAAGCCAGAAGTAAAATGGATTAACCTGCAATAGAAACTTACCTGCATCCGAGAAGAGCTCATCCTCCTCACTCCAGCTATCTTTTTCTTCTTCACCACAGGAGCTGTTCCATCGTCCCTGGAAGACTCTGAAAGCAGGGAGGAGTTTACTCTGGCTGCTGCCAGGGAGCGTGTTGGAGGGGAAGAAGGTGCAGGGAGACTTAGAGCACAGCAGGGAAGCCTATGCTAAGCATGCAGCACTAAAACGCACGCTTAAAGCAACATAACAACACTCCAACTGCTTCTTCCTGTCTGGAAGGAGATTCATCCTCAGAAGCCCCTATCTGAAGGTGTGGTGTACAGTAAATCCATCAACAGTGCACCTTGTAACCAGCATTTCCAACAACAAATTGGTTTTGCACAATGAAGCATTTACAGCAGACACACACACAGAGCTGGGCATCCCAGGTCTTTGTGTACAGCACTGATCTGCCACAGCTCAGGGGAGCAGCCTCGAGTCTCCCCAGGCAGTTTAATTCTTGCTGTCACACTGCTGAGGTGCAAGCAAGATGCAGGGACATCCCTACCCATGAGACCCAGCACTTCAGTGCTGTCGCCTGCATCAAATCCTCAAGCACAAACTTTTGAGATTAAAGCAACTTTGCTAAGAAAATAAACCCTGGTGAAGTTCACCCCTAGCTGTCACAGCCAACGTAACTGAAGCTATTTTGATCACAAATAAGTCTTCTCTCTGTTCTTACTCAGAGGTGCCTCTTTCTGGCACACTGACATTCGAGAACCAGCTACTGACAGAGATGCACAGGATGGGCTTTCCAGATAATGTCATCAGCACCACTGCCACAAGTACTGACATGTCAAGGCTTCAGACAAAGACACCCACAGAAGCAGCATGGACCATAAATCACCATCCAGGTGAACTGGAAACCAGCTTGCAGTGATAGGGATGAAACTGGAGAACTTTTCAAACCGGTGTCAATTTAGCAACTGAAATTCCCTCTGGAAATTCTCCACGTGGAGGGGGTGGAGATCTCTTCTCTATGTCATCTCTGACATCCATTTAACCCTAAGCAAGACAAACCAGCAAGCTGCCTAAGAGATTTCACCATCGATTGTGTCAATGGTGTTCTAGTTAGACTCTGAAGTGGGGTTTCTGTTGTCCCTGCCACCAGCGTCAGCTGCAAGACAAAAGATGGGGCACAGATTAGAAAACACAATAAGAGATTGACATCACGTACTTGGTGCTCTGCGCAGGCACAGGCTGGTCGTGCAACTTCTGAACAGGTCTGGAAGCAGAGGATACAACTGGCTCTTGGGAAGAATCTGGACTCGTGCTCAACTCACTGCACTGGATGTCTCGCTCTGTGACCACTTTGCTTAATGTCAACAAGCGTTTGGTCTTATGGGCTATTTTGGGAGGGCCCGAGATCTCAGGATCTTGATTCTCCTCTTCCTGCTGTCTCTTGGTTCTGTGGGATACAGAAGGAGACAGTTGCTTGAGGAAAGGAAAGTCTGTTTCATCCAGTTTGGTGAAGAGCGCGTCTGAATCCGGCAAGTTAGACAGGATCTTGAAGGCTTCTCTGAGAGCAGAAATCCCAAATGTGGCGATGGCTCCAGAGGGCAGCCTACAAAACAAACACAACTGAGCAGGTCGTAAGGATCTCACCAAGCTTGCTCCACTTCAGTGAAGCTGGGCTTTTTCCCCATGATGTGTCCCTCAACAACTGATCCCTGGGTGGAAATAACATCTATTGAATGAAAAGGACACTCCCAACCCTCTGGTCCACCCTCCTCCTGACTGGTGGTATCCTGGGGAAGCAGGTGTGGGGAGTACATGCCCATGCTCCACATGCCTATGATTTACAAAGGCTCGATCATGGATGCCAGACACTGCCCCACCAAAGCAAGCTACTGCCCACCCTCCCCAGTTTAGAAAAGTGCTAGATCTGCAGGAAAAATAAAACAACAAAGCACCATGACATTGTTACTGCAATGCAGACAGATGTCTTATCCTACTAGCCTTTGGGATTTGCTGAGGCTGGGCTGGTGTTTGGGAAGTGCAGGAGCTGCCTGGGCACAGCAAATTATGCCTTGGCAGAGACGCTGCCGTACTTCACCCACAGTGCAGAACCAGACCCCTCTGCCCACCTTTCCAAGTCTCCAGGGGACACTCCTGGGAGTTCTGGAGCTGCTGATACTGGTTTGCTAGGTATTTCCATAGGTGCTGAAGCATCTTCCAAGGTATTCGCCACTGCTATTAAATGTTCAGGAGTTGCTGCAGGGTCAGTAGCTCCATCCATAGCCTTGGGAGCTACTGCAGAGTCATGAGCTCCTTCCACAGGCCCAGGAGCTGCTTCAAGACTACATGCCCTTTTGGCAGGGCTGGGAGCTTCCACCTGGTCCTTAGCTGTTTCTGCAGATTCTGGAGCTCCATCTGGGTCCTGGTCCTTGACTGTTTCTGCAAATTCTGGAGCTCCATCTGGGTCCTCATCCTTTCGTTTATTTGCAGACTCAGGAGTCCCTGATGAGCATTTCTCTTCTTCAGAATGTTCTGAATTCCATTTTTTGATTACCTTGTCAGAGAAAAGCACTAACTGTTATAACAACGATTCCTTGCGCTACCCCGATTTTATCCCCCAAAGGCATTTTAAGCTGCTACTTGTAATTTAATTGACATGATCTTCATATCTGTCAATTAAAACTCATTACACAGACTGAAAAAAGCATCCCTCTTTATAAACCTTTGAACAATGAACTCAGTTTGAAGTATTTTTGATTCAATTAGTTAGACTCTAACTAATTACTCTAACTCATTCCTGGCACTGAAGGCAGATAGCTCAATGACTGTATTTCATTCCCTTTTGACACAGGAAGTGTCAGTTGTCCCCAGATTTGCCCCACATACCCCCTTCTGCTGCCCCTCACAGGGGCAGAAAGTTGGGCAAGCCAGGCAGACACGCACCGTTAGGAGCACTGGCTCTGAATCACCTATGTAGCTCTTCAGGTGATGAAACACCGTCTGCTGGAAATCTTTGTAGGAGAAGTTCTTGACTGTTGGATGAGTCAAGTTCTTCTCCCGGATGATAGCCAGGAACTCAGCCCTCTTTTTCTGGAGAAGAAGAAAGAATGCTCTGAGCAGGTACAAGGTATAAATGACAAATTGCAGGATCTGGGATTCAGATGAGGATCAGGCTTGTCCTACTTGACATCCTGCAGGCACAGCTACTTTACACTGACAGATGGGTGGCAAAAGGGCTGAGGAACAGTACAGCCACTGTATCAGCAGTTTACTTCCAGTGTTCAAGGCATGACACTGACTACTGGAAAACTGGGACCCTTTCTGCCTTCAGAACCAACCTTTCTCACTGACTCATGCTTTATGCGTGAGCTTAAGTTTGCCTCGAGGTAAAAGATGAATGTTGATGCCTGAAGATATAGTGGAACAAACAACAAACAGATTTAAAGTGATGCTTTGGAAACACCCAACCCTGTGGGTCCATCTTTCAAGGAGGACTCTTTTCATATCTCCCCAAGAGGCAGGATTCTCAGGGAAATACCTGATATATGTACCCATATATATACCATGTACCTGCAACATGGGTCACAAGTGTCCACCCTGTCCCACCAGTACCCTGTAAGACCAAACCACCCCCAAATTTTTGTGCTCCCCAACACCCTACCAATCACCCAGTCCTCAGCAACCTCGTTCACCTCAGACTCACTTGGTTTTTGGGTTCCTTCCCAATATAACTCTTGACGATTTTGGAAGCTTTCTCAAACTCTCTGTTTTTGATGCAGACAATAACGGCCTAAGGAAGGGAACAAAAGAGCAGTTTCTCTGCTGGCACTGAACTGACCACTCTCTCTACATCAACTTTGGGAAAGGACATCTTATCAAGCACAGCACACTATTAACAGCTTAACACCAACTGACACAGAGAAACAACATCTATATAAAGTGATTAAGAAGGCACATTTATGGCCTAGTCAGTACTAAGAGTAGTATTCTACACAAAGCAATTCGCGCTGGCATTTACCCCAGACCTTTCCAGGACAAAAGACAAGTATAGTATTTATTGAAAAAGAAAAAGGTCTTACAGCTTCCTTCACCATCTTCTCAACAGTTTCCATTGTCTTCTCAGCCACAGAGAACTCACTCTGAATGAGCTCCAGGACACCGATGGCTGATTCAAGAGGGGTGAGCTCTGATTCCTTATCAAAGGTGCAATCTACAAGAATCCACAGCCACTAGGTTGCAAGGTGCTCATGGCCATGCCTTACATACAGCTAGTTACTCATTTCCTCAGTGTGACATTGAATTCTAGAGCTACTGAAGATGAAGATGGGAGGAAATTGCAGGCTGCCAGCTGCAGCAAAATCCCCCCCACTGGCATGAAAAGCTACAGAAGCACCTCTTGACTACCACTGATCTGGGGGGAGGATTGCAGAAGTTAGGAGGCTGAGCAAAAGTCACAAGGCTGTTATGTTCACATAGCTTAGGTTCAAGCACATTGCTCTTGGCTAAGCACAACAGCCATTCACTTTCTATGGCAGCATGACACAGAGTAAAATACCTCTTTACTCTTGAGGGAAAGCTCCTACAGCTTAACAGCTTCAGTCCAGACCTCTGCTCTGCACTAAACACACTTCCTGGTTGTTGCAAGGACACAGCCACAGAGCACAGCACACTTTGGCTGGGGGATGCACCAGGGTTCTCCCAGGACCTTGCAGAGATGGTTGGGGACTCACCGAGATTCTCGCCTTCCTCGATTCGCGACAGAAGCTGCATTATGCGCAACATCTGGGCTATCGTGGGCTCCTTCGTCACGGGCCGCACAAGCAGCGCTGTGGGAGAAGCAGTAGATTACGCCGATACAGCACGGCCCAGCCCCAGGTCTCCTTCCAGTCTCCTCACCCCTGACCCGGGCCAGCCCCTTCTCACCCGCCTCCCTACTCACTTTCCCACCCTCTAGACTGTTCCTGTCCCGTCTGCTCCTTTGTGATCTAATTCCCCGTCCTGGCCAGCCCAGCTCCCTGCCTCAGGTAGGCCGCCGGCCCGGCCTACGCGGCCCACCCTGCATGACGTCGCGGAGCTGGCGGAAGTCGCGGCGCCTGCCGGAGCGGTAGGCCACCATGGCCTGACAGAAGTAGAACTGCAGGACCCAGGCGTTCACCATCTCCTCGGAGACGTCGCCGGACGCCACCATCCTCCCGCGCCGAGCCAACCGCCGCCTTCTCCCCACCATCCCGCCAGGAAGTGACGCCACAGCCCAGCGGCAGTGACACTAACGCCCCTCCTCGCCGGGGCCAGTGCCCGTACGACGCAGGAAGCGCCTACGGCCCTCGGCGTGCACCGCACTAACCCCGCCTGCAGCTCCCGGCGTGCACCACGCTAACAGCTTGCAGCGTGCACCGTGGCGGCGCTGGGCTGGCGCCCCCTGCTGATAGGGTGGGGAGCTGCTGGGCTGGTCCTGGCAGGCAGGGGGGCAGGCAGGGAGGCAGGCAGGTGGGCAGGCAGGGTGGCAGGCAGTGTAGGCCGTGTCCCATGCTGCTGGGGACTCACGTGGTGCCCATCTCTGCCCCATGGGCATCTTGGTGGGCTCCTGCGTGGGACGATCTGGGGCAGGTCCTACCACCAGTACCCCACAGCTTCAGGCCCACTGCCATCCTGTCAATACTCCCTTCCATGGCATTCTGGTGCTGTTATGCTCCAAGTGAAACTGAGCAGCACACGATGGTAAGAGTTCTGAGATTGCTTGCCACCTGTCAAAAGCTAAACAGTGAACGATGGGAGAAGGGCACCTTCCCGATGCTCTTTCGACCCTGTTTTTCATTATCCTAACAGAAACTGCTGTCTGTAAATGATAAGAAGCCTCTTGCGCTGATGTTTCACCAAGGTCCAGACTGTCTCTTAAACTTGTTCTGGTCCTCAAAACATTCAGTGTCACCTCCACTGGCACTGATAGCCACTTGGAACAGAGCCAGGCTGCACACCAAAGCATGAACTACGTGTCACATTGCTTGGAGCCACAGAACACACACCAGCTTCCATGTTGGAGTGGGGAGAGGTAGCCTCAACATCTAATATGGGGCAAGACTTCACGGGTTGGGCACAATCTGTTTGTGGATGTGACTGAACCCTTCAAGAAATACACAGGAGCTGCTATTTTATATTTTATTTGGAGTTTTTGTATTTATGCTCTTTCAAACAGCCGAGACATCTTCACACACTGTGAACACCCATTCTTGCTGCTCCCATCAGCTGCAAACTACATTCCCATATCCTGAAACCACAAAATTAGGTCCCTGTTTCAACATTTTTGGGAGGAGATTTTTCAGACCTTGCGTAAGGAATCAGAAGCTTTGGCTTCCAGTGATCCCTGTGAGGCCCAGTGAGGGCCGAGACGAACTGGTGCCTTGAGTAGGTTTATTTAGGCAATGCCAAACAGATCCTCCAGGTGACAGGGTGGTTCTCTGCCACCCCAGGATGTCTCTAACTGAGATGTGGTGTCACTATGGCCCAGAAACATCACTGATAGCACTCTGGAGACCATCTCACCTGAGGTGGAAAAGCACGTGAAAATTCCACTGGCATTAGGTTATCTGGGATACTCCCTTCCCTCCACCCTGGCCAGAGGAGAAGGAAACAGACAGGAGAAAACCCCATGTGTTGAATGGAAAACAGTAAAACTGGGAGGGATTTTTTTATGGGCAAACAAAGGGAGATTATAAAAATAATCTGTAGAAGAAAGAAGAGTGGCTGCTCACTATGGGAGCGGCAAGAGGGGGACGGGTGCAGCAATGTCACATGGCCACAAAATGCTTGTAAGGATACTGAAGGAGATTCCTGCAGCCATTTCCTGGGCTGAGAGGAGGTGGTAGAGCAGCAGGCTTTAGTGAAATTCCTTTTCTGTATGAAATATTCATGGAGAAAATGGTTTTGCTCTTTTTCTGTCATGAGATGGAAGAACTTCACCATTCTTCCCTCCATTCAAGGAGCCCAAGATCAGTTGGCCTTGGACTCCATGCCATCTGAAAAGCTTCTGTATCCGTCTAAGACATACCAAGCTCCAAAAAGACACACCAGCCCCTTTGGCAGATCCCATTAGCCTAGCCCAGCTTTTAGGCTTTTGAGACATTTCAATTATTTCTGCTCAAAGACCAGTGAGTCCCTGGAGTCCTCTACCAAGAACAGAATCCCATAATGAGGGGACCTCTGGGAATCACCTAGTCAGTCCAGCCCCCCATCAACTTCAGAGTCACCCACAGCAGGTTACCCAGGATCACAGTGTCCATTTGGGTTTGGTATGTCTCCAGAGAAGGAGACTCCACAACCTCTCTGGGCAACCTGCTCTGGGGCTCAAAGCCAGGAAGTTTCTCCTTGTGTTTAAAGCAAGTTTTCTCTCCAAGACACTTGGAGAAAGGCATTCTGGGGCTACCTGCCTTTTCCAAGCCAAGGTTTACTCTGGAATTGCAGCAGAGCTGTTGCTCACCAGGTTCACCTCCTCAGCCACCATTGCTTCCTCCTTGCATCTATCAGCACTTCACCAATGAAGGTGGTGTCCCTTTGGACCTGGTCAGTATATAATTTCCCATCCTCTTAGGTGGAATTGCTCCAGGTTCAACCAGACCAACAAGGTTTCCATAGCTCCTGGGACAGTTTGGCCAGTAGCAGCTGATGGAGCTGGAGCATGGTGATACTGATGGATGTCAAAGCATGGTAATCACCCCGGCATAGCCATGGGGTACCGAGAGAGTGCTTAGCTCCCTCCATGCTGCTGGAGCCATGAGATGACACAAGACAAAGGCCACAGCCTTGATGTCTCAAGGCTTCCTTCTCACAGGGCTTCACAGCCCACCTGGGCCAATGCTGTCTTAACAACCCTAACACAGGGAAATGGGCCTGAAATGGTGATTTTCAGAGCACACACAGAAATAAGAGCCATTGTTTTACTCTGTGGATCTCCTATGATGAATGAAGAGGAAAGAGAGATTACAGCAGCAGGCAGTGGACCTCAAGTGCAAGTTGTCCAGTGTCATCCAGCCCTTGCCTGATGTCAGCATCAATTTGCTCAGGAAAAAGTTTGATGTTTTGCGTGCCAAAAGCAACCCTGGTCAGGAAGGGCCAAATTACAGCCGTGTTTGTGCTTTTCAGTCCTAAATGGCTGATTTATGGATTCTGATGAAGTGATTAGAGATGAAAGAAAACATTCCAGGGAACAAGCCCTGCACGTTGCTGTGGTCTCGTGTCTTTCTGTGCGAGTTACAGTGGAAAAGAAAACAGGAAGATGGCCAGGGGCAGCTGGTCACCACGCGCTCTGTCCCCTGCTGCACAGCACCGGCTGCAAGCACTGTGCTGCACCCAACAGAGGACAACAGTATCCACCCTGCAGGGCCTGCTCTCGAGGCAGACACACCACAGTGTTCTGACTTCTCTTTGGGCTTGATCATGGTAAGGAAGAGCAGTGACTGAGTTCTGTTGCTCAGTAAATAAATGCAGAGGTCTTTTGTTGCTGATGTGCCTAGAAAGCCTGGTCATGGATCAAGACGCCACTGTGCCACCTGTAGGTGTAAAGCAGATCCTGAGCCAAAGAATAGTAGAAAGGCAGCAACAGCCACCGAAAGACTGGCAGGAATGAGACATTGGAAAATGGGCATGCTGAGGAAGATGGGGGCAGTTACTTTGAAAAACAGAAATCTTCCAATTGTGAGAGCTGCACAGAAGCACAAAGCCACTTCTTAAAAGAATTCATTGAACAGGTTATAGAAAGTGGTGCTGAAACCAGCAGGTTATAGAAACTGAAGTAATCTGAGGCAGAAATAAGCACTTCATCTTGGACTTGAGCCCAGGAGAAGTGTGCTGGGAATGATCTAGAAAATGAGATGCAGTTTTTGATGCATCCAAGGGATGGGGCCATCAGAAATGTACTGAAATGGCTCAAGCAGAAGGGCAGAGTGATCTTAAGAGCAGCATTCTGTGTGAAATGAGACACAAGTGCACTTCCCAAGGCCAGGCAGAAGGGTGTTGTAGCAGCAGGGGTACACAATGATGAAATGCCATGTTAGAATACAGTATGTGGCCTGGCTGGGGGCAGGTTCCCTCTCAGCAAGGTGACACAGGGAGACACAAGGTTGTGTGCCACATCAGAGAAAAGATCTAGAAAGGATTCCCTGTCAGAGAGGATACTTAAGTCACACACAGAGTCAGGGAAACATCCCTAATGACTGGAAAAGATACACAGAAAGGGAGAAAAGATTAAGCTCAATATTTAAGGTACGTTGAGACCAAGGTATTGCTTAGCTGATTTTGAAGCTTTTCAGAACAAGAGGCTAAGATTTTAGCACTATACAAATATCTGATAAGTCACTATGTGGACTTGCCCAAACTGGGACCTGAATTTGCATTTACAGGCGAAGTGTCTGTGTTGGGGCAAAATAGTTGGAGGAAGAAGAGGCCAAAGATTTCCAGCACAGCCTGACCTGAATAGCTACTTTGCATAGCCCAAGCATGTACAGACAGAGTTCTGGTTCTGAGACTTGGCTTGAAGCAGTCACCAGAGACTTGAGTGGTGGCACAGGATTGTGCACTTAAAAAGGACTTCAAGTATGCGTACACTGCCTTGGTGAAAAAACAAACAAACAAACTGTCATTGATGAAAACACCAATACCTATAGAACTGTTCCAGCTTTATGGGTGTCTCACTACATGTCATAAAGTAACAGAGTTTAATTTAGAAGGTAGTCACACAAAAGCCAACAGTTCATCAGGACAAGACAACAAAAGCAGTGTGTGCCACCACCAGGCTTTTGGAGGTACAGAAACCCAGTGTGCTGTACCAGCAGAGCACAAGAGCACTGGTGAGAGACAAACTGGTTGGGAAGCATAGGGCAGTAAACTCACTTAAAAGGCAAACACTTTTGATTACAGCTGAGAGAACCAAGCACCTCAAGGAACAACAGGAGGGAAAGGCACCACCAGAAGGTACCAAAGGACATGAAAGCAAAATTCAGTTCCTGCTGCTGAATATTCTGATTTAAAGCTGCCTTCCTGACAGAGATTATATTGATGGCAGATGGGTTTGAATCCCACACAAGTTAGACTGATCTGATTTGAATATCATCTCTCCTCACACTTGACCCTTTACCTAGTACTGTAGCTTTATGTCCTTATTTCCTCTCCAATTGCAACTCAATCCCCGTTTCCATGCAGAACAAGGCCAGGATAAGCAGTAGAGACAAAGAGCCACCATCTGAGGGCCCAGCCATCTGCAAAGGCTGTGCTGTACAAGAGGAACTGGATTAGACCGTGGTTGCCAGGCGCCACTGTAACAATTTCTTCCTCTCCAGTAATCCAAGATCCCCTTCTTTCTTAGCAGAGAGTAACTTAGGAGCTGTGTTTGACATACAACCTGGGATCTTCAGGGAGCAAGTCTGTCTCTGTACTGGAGCAGACGTGGACAGACAGGTTAGTTATCATTACGTCTTGGAGACTGATCAGTCTCCAAGGCTGTTCCATTAGATTTACATTGGATATTAGAAGAAGTTTCTTCAGTGAAATGGTTCTAAAACACTGGAACGGGCTGTCCAGGGAGGTGGTTGAATCCCCATTCCTGGAGGTGTTTAAAAGACACAGAGATGTGGTGCTGAGGGATGTGGTTTAGCAACCAAGTTTGGCAAACTTCAAGAATGGTTGGAGTCCGTGATCTTAGAGGTCTTCTCCAACCAAAACAATTCTCTAATTCATGATTAGATATGTTTCATTACCAAAAAGATCACAGAATCACAGAATGTTAGGGATTGGAAGAGATCATCTAGTCTAACCCCCTTACCAAAGCAGGATTACCTAGGGCAGGCCTCACAGGAACACATCCCAGCTGGTACAGGTACCATCTGCACCTGAGCTCCTGTTACAATCCCAGATGCAGCAAACGGCACAGACTTTATCCTCCCCCAATTCTCTCTGCTATACCTTTAATCTTTAGCCAGTGTTGGCAACAGTGTTAACACTTCTTACAACATCAGACATTTCTGCCTCCTCAGCAGTTACGTTAAAACAAACAGAGCAGTGTCCAGCATTGTACATGCACTGCAAGTGCAAGGAAATAAATTCCACAGCCATGAATATGAGTTAAGAAATGAAAAGCACCAGGTTTACAAGTTACTTGGGTTCCTGACCTTCCAAGCAGTCTGTCCCTAAGCCTGTTTAAAGAGAAAGAGAGAACTAACCAAGTGACTGACAGCAGGTCTGCAAGGGAACATTTAGCTTGAGAAATTGACTTGGGGATGTGCTGCACTTCCACAGGGTCACTGAATCCCAATGTGGTGGGGGCTGGAAGGGACCTCAGAAGATCTTCTAGTTCAACCACCCTGCTAAAGCAAGGTCACCTACAACAGGTTGCCCAGGATCACAATGTCCATGTGTGGTTGGAATCCCTCTAGAGTCAGAGGCTCCACAATCTATCTGGGCCACCTGCTCCAGGGCTCCAGCACCCTCACAGCTAGGATGAAATTAGAGGAGCCCAGTTTAAAGATCTGTGAGATGATTGGCTATTCTACATCAAAAGAAGCAGTGAAAAAAAAAAAGTTTGCATTGGCACTGGAATGGAAAGCCCATCAAAGGAGTGCTACAACTCAACCAAAGGGACTCTGACAAATGATTCTTCACAGAATCACAGACTGGTTTGGGTTGGAAGGCACCTTTCAAGGTCATCTAGTGCAATTCTGCTGCATATCAGCATGGACATCTTCAACTACATCAGGTTGCTCTGACCCCAAAAAACCTGACCTGGAATGGTTCCAGGGATGAGGCCTCTACCACCACTCTGGGCAACCTGGGCCAGTGTCTCACCATTATCAGAGTAGGAAAAAAAAAAAAAAAAAGTATTTTCTCTATCCAGTCTGAACATCCCTCTTTTAGTTTAAACCATCACCCCTTGTCCTATTACAACTGGCCCTGCTAAAACATCTGTCCGCCATCTTTCTTATCCACCCCTGTAAGTGCTGAAAGGCCACAAGGTCTCCCCAAAGCCTTCTTCTCCATGCTGAACAATCCCAACTCCCTCAGCCTGTTCTCACCACAGAGGGGTTCTAACCTGCAATTCTTGCCAGCATGCATGCTATGTGGTCTCCTGATGAAACAGCTGTTACCTGTGGCTTTCTGCCTCACACCCTGTGATGGCCTGTTGCAACTCGGCTCCGGGAGACATGCTGCAGCCGAGGCCTCGGGTGGTGGCTTACAGGAACAGGCACTTCCCAAGAGATGCCGGTTTCCTTTCATTTGCCCAACAAGTCGGAATGGGAATGTTACCAGAGGCTGGGGACCGACACTGGGCGCTGTCACGGGCAGGCCGTTGACAGGCACTTCACTCTCCAGGGGCCACAGTGGGGTGTTCACCACCTTGGCTACCCGCAGCCCAGTCCTGAAGGGAGCTGGGTTCAGAGGGAGCCACGCCCAAGGCCGGGGCCGAGGGGTGCACTGGCGAGGCGAGGCCCAGGCCAGCACCTTCCCGCTCTGTCGGTCTGGCTGCTCCTTATTGGCCAACGCCCCTGCGCTGCGCCCTTCCATTGGCTGCCGCTGCCGGCAGCAGTCGCCGCACCACTGGAGTTTCTCGCTCCTCATTGGCTGATGGACTGGGCTGGGAGCCGCCGCGGGCCGTTAGCTGAAGGGGCGTGCGTACGCTATCGCTACGGTGGCTGTCGTGGGTCAAGCGCGTCATTGCGCGAAGTTGCCGGCGGCCAGCAGCCAGCATGGAGCCGGGGGAGCGCAAGGAAGCCGGGGGCTGCGCGACGGCGGAGGAGACGGCCGGGCCCGTCTTCACGCTGGAAGAGGTGGGGAAGCGGAACTCCAGCCGCGAGGCCTGGCTGGTTATCCACGGACGCGTCTACGATGTCACCCGCTTCCTGGAGGAGGTGAGGCCGGGCGGGGCAGGGGCTCGGCCCGTCCCCTCAGGGGCCGGCGTGGGGAAGGACGGAACCGGGGTGGGGTGGGGGGGGCTGAGGGGAGCGGGGGAGAGCCTAGAGAGTGTGTTTTAGGTGGAGAGAGGGGAGGGCCTGGAGGTGCGGGGGGCGGTGCGGGGGAAGAGATGCCATGGAGAACAGACTGCTCGGGGCTAGGGAAGGCTGCAAAGAGAAGCGGGGTCTAGGAGGCCTTGTGAATGTGGGGCCTAGTGTGGTCCTGAAGCAGCTCTCTGGCCCCTAGCTGCGGGACCTCAGCCACCCAGCCGTGCCCGAAGGAGAGTCCCCGATCCTTGAGGGAAGCCTCAGGAGAACCCTTGGCCTGTGAGATTTCTGTGCTCATGACAGCTCCTGACCGTGTGACAGAGACCCCGCAAAAAACGTGATGGTGGGTCGTGTTGGCAAGGGCCAGGTGAGAGCAAGGGTTGTGCTTCTGCTGTTTTCTTAGGAAGTCTGCTCAAGCATGTCTTACGTAGGAGGTGCAGCACTTCTTAAGCCACGCAACTTCACTTCTGGTCATGTAGGGTAAAGTTTCTGGCTAAATCAGTAGTTTAAATTTTACTTTTAGAGGGACATCACTTCTCAGTGGTGCCCAGTGACAGGACAAAGGGCAAAAGGCACAAACCGGGACACAGGAAGTTCCATCTGAGCAGGAGGAAAAAGTTTCTTTGTTGTGAGGGTGCCAGAGCCCTGCAACAGGCTGTCCAGAGAGGTTGTGGAGTCTCCGACTCTGAAGAGATTCCAAATCCACCTGGATATTGTGATCCTGAGCAACCTGCTGTAGGTGACCCTGCTTTAGGAGGAAGGTTGAACTAGATCTCCAGAGATCCCTTCCAACCCCCATCATGCTGGGAGTTGATGATTCAGAGACAGCCTAGACTTAAAGGAGAAAGTGATTGAGTAGATAAGCAGCAGCACACTGCTGCCTTCCTGGAAGGGACCTTGCAGGAGAGATTTGGAAGTGATGCATAATCTCCAGTTCTCTTGGATGTGGGGACAAAGCCTACTTCTAAACTCAATGCTTTTGACTTCTACTTTTCAGAAGCTTGAGAATGCTATCATTAGTGTTTGGAGCTGAAAATAGAGTGGGAAGAAATAGTAACAGAATTTCAGAGGGCTTTTATCCCAGCTTAAAATAACATCAAACCTGTTTGTAGCATCTATAGGGGAGCATATGAAAGTCAGTCTGAATCAGCTGTACAAGGAGAGCACTTCATTGAAGGTGTGTGTGTTGCTGCTTGTTGGGTTTGCTCGTCTAAATTAAACTCTGGTTTTCCTCCAGGCATGTATGATGAAAGCATGTCTGCTATGTAGTCATAACATCTACTGACAAGGCTCCCTTGGCAAGGTGTAGAGGCTTATCAGAGGCAGGAGGGAATAGCAACCTGGCAGCTTTTTTTGCAGTGGCCTGACAGCTGGAGATGGTGGATTTCTACGTAGCTTTTGGTACTTATATTGAACACAATCTGTTCTGTTCATTGGATCCAGCATTGCAATACTCATTCAGAATCAAGAGCTGTGCTTTGAGTCTTCCCCCAACAGTTATTTTAAGAAAGCCTCTAAGGTATTTCACTGAACAAATTGGGAAGTGTCTTTCCCTACAGAGCTGGCCTTTGCTGTACCAGTGCTGCAGAGTGTAGAGCTCTTCTAATGGAAAATCTTGCTTTCCTGGGACCATAAATGGATCCTGGCTGCTCACTCCTTTGCTCACCAGTGTCTGTGGTACACCAGCACTGTTCACAGATTCCCCTGTGTTGGGTACAGGATCTGAAAAGCTGCCTGCGAAGCAGCTGCTGGTTTTGGGGCTTTGATACCTGGGGGAGATTCCAGGCACCCAGTACGCGACAAGGAGAAGTGCTTGGTGCCTGGTGGAAGCATGGAAATCTGGCAGTATGGATCAGCAGTGGCATGAACAGTGATCAGCTGATGCTCAGCTGTTTTGTTTTATGGGCGAGTCTGCAGCTCCAGTGGAGTAAGGGACCAGTTGCACATTTAGTGACATGTATCTACAGCAAGATGCAAAACTGTGCCTTAGAGAGATGACTGTTGGGGTGAGAAGGAGAAGACAATTGTAATGAGTAATTCAGGAAGTTCTTAAATGGAGCTGCGAGGAGAATTAAGGTACTCAGGTTTCTGTTCCAAGGTCAATTGACAAATCCAGAAGTTTTTTGGAGTAGGTGAGGATTTTCTGAGCAGCTTACTCCTTTCTTCTACATGTAGACCCCTTCCAGTGTTCGGGCACTGGGTGAAACCTGTCATTTGTTGGAACAGGTCCAGATGAAACCACAAAACTGACTTGAGGGCCGGAACCCTTTTGCTGTGAAGACAGGCTGAGCCAGTTGGGCTTGTTCATCCTGGAGAATAGAAGGCTCCAGGGAGACCTTCTGGTGGCTTTTCAGTACTCAAAGGGGCCAATCAGAAAGATGGGGACAGACTTTTGTGCAGGACCTGTTGTAACAGAACAAAGGACTATGACTTTAACTAAAAGAGGGAGATTTAGATTGGATAAAAGGAAGGAGTTTTTAAAACTGAGGATGATGAGACAATGGCCTAGGTTGCCCAGAGAGGTGGGAGATGCCCCATCCCTGGAACCATTCCAGGTCAGGTTGATTGGAGCTCTGAGCAACCTGCTCTAGTTGCAGATGTCCCCACTGACTGCAGGGGTTGGACTAGATGAGATTTAAAGGTCCTGTCTCACTCAGAACATTCCAGGATTCTATGATTTTGCTCTTTACAGGCAAGTACATAGCTAAGGTAGGGTCTATGCTTAGAAGAGCTGGTGGTTAAGAGCATTATCTTTGAGGTGAAAGTGAAAAGGAGGGAATTACCAGATGGTTATTCACATCAAAGAGACAGGAAGTGTTTAGAGTTTTACCTCCTTACTGCACCAGCACTATGAAACCAATATCAAGTAATATCCCTCTTTGTCTGCATTTAATTCCTGCATACTATGGTGGAGCTGAAACTAGAACTCTGTGGGAGAGAAGGAAGAATGTCAGAGGAGAATGATTTTGCTGATGCTGACTCACTGCAGCTTTACAGAAATGTTCGTGGGGAAACCTGTTTTGTGTCTTTAAAGGAGATTTGAATGACGTGTGGCTGACACAGACCCTTTGTTCAGGTGGCTGCTTGTCTTTGTGTTCTGATGTTACTACTGCCCAGTAACACTATTCCCTTTCCCAGCTTATTTCTCTGATACTGGGGGCTAGGGGTGAAGCCTTCTGTGTCCCTCCTCAACCTGATGATCTTATGTCCTACCCTAACCAGCTGCAGAGCTTAGTGCTGCTTCTGAGCTGGTTTGTAGTTTGCAGCAGGTCTGTAGCAGGTCTGTAGCAGTTACAGCCAGATGCGTGCAGATGGGCACTAGGAGGTTGTGAAGAGGTGACTCGAGGCTCTGTGTTGTCTCTTGGAAGCCTTCACTGCCCACCTCTGGTTCTGACCTGCTGCTGCCTTTTTCTCACTTACATCTTCTCTGAAGGCTGCACAGACGAAGCATCTTCTGAGACCTCCTGGATAAATACAGCCTTGCTGGCTGGACACAGACAATGAACGGTATCAGTTGCTAATTGGGGAATGACTCATCAAGGGGAAATGAATGTTCTTTGATCACCACCACAGAGCATCAGTGACATTTAAAGTGAGCTTGGAGTGAATATGGGGTTGTACAACTCCCAGCTTTTGCTGTTCTCTGGATCCAGGCTGGAATTTGAACTATGTCACACTGAGTTGCAGCTTTTGGGAGCACCTGCTGTAGCTGAGAGTACTGCAAAGCGTGAGGACAACTTGGGTTTTCTCCTCACCTCAGTGTCTGGGCTGTGGCCTCCCTTCTGCATTGCCTGAGCCAGGGACTCAGAGGGCGCCTTATGCCAATAATGGCTGTTGTTCTTTCACTCCCAAATGATAAGATTCTCCCTGTAAAATTCTTTCTCTGCTCACTGGCGTTGGTTGTATACTTCCAGAACTGGTGCTTCAAGACTATGCATGTTGCTGTCCATGTGTACTGTATTTACTGTCTGTGCTGAAGTCTCCAGTGACCAGGAAGTTCCAGACCTGTTACTGTTGTTGAAGGAAGCTTCTGTGGACTGGCCCTTGTGCCCACTTTTCTTTTTGCTTCTGTCTGTTTCTCTTCAGAAACAGGCATTTTTCAGACATTGTTTCCTCTGGAAGTAATTTTTTTTCTTTTCCTCAGTTTGCAGCACTTCCAGTTTTCCTGTTTTCCTGCAGGAGCTGTAGCTTTGAGGAGTTTTGTGGCAGTCAGTGACTTCCTGTATAAATAGTCTGGTTTTACGTTTGCTGGGGTGCAACAAGGTAAGAATTGTCTGGCTGCGTTTGTGGTTGTCTAGACTAGCAGGTCCTTTCAGAAATATGATATGTGAAGATGTTTTGAAGCCAAAATCTTTTGACCTGGTGATTACAGTGAAGGACAGATATGCATGAATAAATAAATCTGTTTTGTACTTGTGATTTTAGCAAGTGGATAGGAGGTGCTGAGAGACTTGGGGCTGTTTAGCCTGGAGAAGAGTAGACTGAGGGGATCCTCTCAATGCTCAGCAAGAGTTAAGGGGTGGTTGTCAAGGGCATGAGGCCAGACTCTTCTCAGTGGTGCCCAGCAACAAGGCATCAGGCATAAACCGGAACCCAGGATGTTCCATCTGATCATGAAGAGAAACTTCTTACTGTGAGGGTGCCAGAGCCCTGGAACAGGCTGTCCAGAGAGGCTGTGGAGTCTCCTCTGGAGAGATTCCAAACACACGTGGACATTGTGATCATGGGTAACCTGCTGTGCATTAGCAGGGGGATTTGACTAAATGATACTCAAGGTCCCTTCCAACCCCCACTGTGTTTGGATTTTAGGACTGTGCAACAGAAAGGCTTCAGACCCAAAAATGTAAAGAGAAGTGAACTTTGCTTTTCTGCTTGTCTCTTGAACTTCACCATTCTTCTCTCTTGTACATGCAAAGACTGAATGCTGCTGAAAGCCAGTGTCCACTGTATGGTCCCTGTTACTGCAGGTTTCTGTCTGCCCTTTTAGTGTGGGTGATTAGGAAAGCGAGGCTGTCTTCTTAAAATTCAGCTCTGATAGGTTTTCTGTCTGAGTTGAGATTTCTGGTGAGATATCCCTGATGAGTTCTTCTAGAAGGCTGAAAGTAAATGGCCAGCTTTTCACCCCTCCTTGCTGTATGTCTTTGCAAGTGTGCTTGTAAAAGAGCTGAAAATGGGACAGTTGTTCTGAGCAGTGTTCATAGACATCATACAGCATCCCACCACTCCAGCCAGGTCAGAGAATGTGACATAAGGGGTGCAGAAATGATCTTAAAGGGTGCTCTTGCTGCAGCCTGTTTCCTTTAACTCCCTTGTCTAACTAGAGACACACATCCAACTCTGTATGAGCTCAGTCACAGCTACCCCAGCAGACAATCACTTCCCTTTATTTGTAGTGTGAGTTTTCTGCCAAGGTGGTTCCTGATCTGTTTTCCTCTGAAACTGAGTGACCCTGAGGGGTTGGTGTGTGAGAAATGGCAGCAAGACAGGCATGGAGGGAATGAGCAGACTGGAGCCTCACTTGGTTTTATAGCTAAAGCAACCTGATAACTGCCTGCTAACCAAGCTGTGTCCCGAGACTGGAGACTTTGCCCTTCATGGCTGCTGAGAAAGCTCCACATTGATTTTGTTACATACCTGGACAATAAAGGGATTTATTCAGAAGAAGGACCTCTGATATGAGGATTGCAGAATTTGCTGCAGGAGCTCACTGGAGTAAACAACTGGAGTGGTTTTGTGTCCATACTGGGTATGTTTGGTATGAGGGGTGATAGCCAAGTGGGAGTAGTTCAAGTTTTGGCAGCAAGCACAGACAAGCTGAAGGAAGAGGAGCAATGACAACTGCTCTGTGTCTGTGGGGAGGAAAAGGATAGTGCAGAGAAAAACAGGTGGGGTAGTCCTTTGATCTGAAACTCTGAACAACTCCAGATCCATGCTTGTAGCTGTTCAAGGCATTTCAGGCAGCACTGAACCAGCCTCCATTGTCTCAGCTCATGCCTTTAGTGCTTGATGCTCTGGAAAACTGGGTCAGTCCCTGCGAGTGCACTCAGAGGCCTGACCACTTTATTGCCTTAACTGGATTAGCTGATAAACTGCACTATTTGTTCACACTCCTGCTGTAAAGAGATTGTACTTTGCTGGCTTTGTGGGTAGCGCTTTCCATGGCCAGGCTGTTCCTGGAATTGTGGTACTGACAGTGCTAAGGGAGAACCCAACCCATCAAGGAAAACAGAGTTGCACCAGGGTATTTCAGTTCACACCGTGTGGTCTGTGACCATCTGCCACCAACAGCAATGCCAGTGTCACTGTGGAGTGTCCTGTGGATTTGGTTCTTCTGTTGGAACTTCTGAATCCCTGGAATCAGTAAATCATGTCAAACAGTATCATTTTTTGTGGCACTTTTTTATTCTCCCCTGGTTGTTGAGTGGTTCTGGATCAAATTCAGTGTTGCTGGGACTACACTGGAGTTGTAGCTTCTTATGTCACTGGAAAATATGACGCATTTCTCCTCTGTCTCCATTCCTCATGGCACAGCTATGTGCAGAGGGGGGCTGTCAGCCAAATCTTGTTAGTTTTTGTAGCATCTGAAGAAGAATTTTTCTTCCTCTGGTGTCTGTAAAGGCAATGTTGCCTTGTGCTTCACTAGCAGCTGAGTTGCCTTGGGAAAGTTCTTGGGACAGTGATGCAGCGGAGTTCCACCTAAACATGAGGACAATCTTTGCTGTGAGGGTGCTGGAGCTCTGGAGCAGGCTGCCCAGAAAGGTGGTGGAGGCTCCTTCTCTGGAGACATTCCAAACATGCCTGGACATTGTGATCGTGGGCAACCTGCTGTGGGTGACCCTGCTTTAGCAGGGGGTTTGGATTAGATGGTCCCCAGCGGTCTCTTCCAGTTCCCACCGTGCTGGGATTTGGGGATTCTGTGAGAGACTTTGCTGCAAGCCAGGGAGTGTGATTGATACAGTGAAGCCCATGAAAAGCTCTATCAGGATATATCAGCTCTTTTGTTGTATGATTTTTTTGTTCAAATCTGTTACAGAATCACAGAGGTGGTGGCTTGGCTGTGGGGACAGAGCTGTGTTCCCCTGTGTGTGTTGGAGAACCACTTCTTTGGGAGGATTTTTATTACACAAAGTATTTTCCAGACTGTGCAGCACTCCTCATTCTCTGTGAATTCCTGAAGGAGAGGTTGGACAGTGGATCTTTGGAAGGTCCCATGGATGATGTTGGTTTGAGGCATCTGCGGTGAATGGAAGAGGTTGGAAGGAAGGCTGATAGATCTCTCAGTACCTTCATACAGCCCTTTGCTCACTTGAAGTTTTCTTTTGCAGCATCCAGGTGGAGAAGAAGTTTTGCTGGAACAAGCTGGTAGAGATGCCACAGAGAGCTTTGAAGATGTTGGGCATTCCACAGATGCCCGGGAAATGCTGAAGCAGTACTACATAGGGGAGGTCCACCCGGTAAGGCCCAGCTAGCTGTGGCAGCCTCTTTCTAAGACAGGATGGGACTGGGGGAAAACGTGACTCTTCTGTGTAACCCATTCAACACCTACACTAAGACTTGTCTTGTGAAATATGTAAGTAGTTAAGAGTTGTAGGCAGTGCCTGTGTTGTCCGAGACTTCTGCTGAAGAAACAAGATTAGTCTTCTCTGTCCACCATTCAGAACAGACTTTTCACCACAATTACATCTGGGCTCTTAGGGGAGCTGATCTAGTTGGTTCCCTCTTTAGCTGGTGGTACAACTTCCCCTTGCCTTGTAACTGGAGCCGAGGAGGTTGAGAGATCGCAGAGGCAGGCACAGCTTCCAAAGGCCACAGAGACTGTGCTGGAGGAATGGCTTCTTTGAAAACTGAGTCCAGTTAATTGCCCCTGTGATGAGGGCTGTGCACAGAACAATTCCCTCATAAGTACTGCTGGTTTCTCTTGTTGTCAGTGCTTATCTTCCTTTTTTTTTTTCCTTGACAGCATGATCGTGAAAAAGAAGGTTCTAAGGTAAGCTATTAGTGTGTTACTTTTCTGTTTGAATCCAAGCTTTGGAAACAACATTGTGCTCACAAAATGAACAAAATGTTGTCATGCACCACCTTTTTTCCCCCTCTTTTTTCCTTTTTCTTTTCCTGTGGAGCTTGAGGCTTTATGTTTACACAAACTACAGTAAGGCATAAATCTTCCGAGCAAATTACACCTTTGTTTTATGTCCAAAGCTCTGTAGTCACCTTGGTGTTAAATTGGAAGTGGTTTTTGTGCCCTCTCTCCCCTGACATCAGCAATGTTATTTCCACACCTTGAGCTACAGAGCATTTTTTTTGCATTGCTCGCTCTATCCTGACCACCGAACTGTTGGTGTTGTCACAGGAGACAGGCACAGCCACCACAGGGTTGGCTGTAAAACAAGAATTCTCTGTTCTCTGGCCTAGTAATCACTGATGTTGCTTAAAACTCAGGTACTCCTGGATGAGAACAAGGCCCAGTGTAGCAAAAAGTGCCTTTGAAATGGTTGGGGAGAGGGAAACGGTAATAAATAGAATCCTCTCTGCGAGGTAAACATGTGCCTCCATCTGGCTGCTCTGCTCGCTGGGCTGGCAGGGCTCAGCTCTGCCTTCAACAGCTCTTTCAGTAGGTGGTGTCTGAGGCAGGGCCACTCACAGAGCAGTGGGAAGCAAGAAGAAAACCGGCCAGGGAGAGACAGTGACTGCAGCCCTCAGAGTGGTGGTTTGTTCTAGTCAGTCAGGGAAGGAGTAAGTCAGGCTGGGTGAAGCCTATGCTTCCTTTTAACCCAGGATTGCATGATTAAACCTATATTCACCATAAAATGTATTGTTTGGTTCAGCTCTGTTTCATAAACAGAATCACAAGTCTAAAATGTCTGTAGACATCCTAGTAGCTCCTTTGGATAGGAGGTAAATATTTTTTTTTCCAAATGTTTTCCTCTTTTGAGAAGAGAAGTCCAGTGAGTTCTGTACAGCTAAGATCCTTCCCCAGTGAACAATGTCTGCTTTGAAAGCAAGCCTACATATCATTTAAAAATAGCAGGGGGCAGAAATCAGCAATGTAAAAATAAATAGAGGGGAGCCACAAAAGGAAAACAAAAAAAGAAGTTGTACGTGCAAACTCATGTGAGGCTACTCCGAGGTAGCTCCCCACAGATCAGTGGCAACGTTTAGCATCCACTGAATGTATTCTGGCAGAGCACTGAGGCTTTCTATTAATGGAGATAATTCTGTTTAGGGTGGGAAGGAAAGGTGATTTTTAGCTGTTAGGTGTTGATTTAAAACTAGGGAGCAGAAACAGCCAGCAAGGAACAGGCTGCAGCACTGATGAAGCCTAAATGAGAGTTTTAGCTGACTAGAAAAAGGGCTGAAATAGACTTTTATGAAATAAAGGTGGAAGTTTAGAAATGGCTTATGTTGCACACTGGCTGTGCTTCAGCAGTCAGCATCAGGACAGGGAAGGGGGATGTGGGCAGGGGCTTGGGGAGGGGGTTCACAATCATGGCATTATTGGGATCAGAGTGCTGGTTGTCATCCATCCAAAACCTTTTTTTTTTTGAGAGGGGTGTAAGTTCCAGCAGGAAGCCAAAGACTGGATGGCAGGTGTTGGATTGATGGGAAGGATGTGGAGGCCATAAATATCTGCACTTGTGACAGAGGGCATTTGGGAGAGGAAGGGGAGGGTTATTTTTCCTCTCTCTTTGTAATCACATGTTCATTCTTGTCTTATCAGCATGTGTTGAATATTCCTTTTTTTCCCTGCTAACTCCCTCTCTCCTCCTTCAGAATCCAAGTATGACATCCTCAGGCCAAGCAAGGTACCGTATCTTTAAAATCAGAGCAAGACACTGGGGCAATGAGGACTTTGTTTGTAGAACCACATATTAACTCTAATGGGCAGGAGGATCCCCTGAGGATGTTACTGCACCATCCAGCAAGGCAGTGGTCCAAAACAAGTTGCCATGTTCATGTCATACAACTGAGGCTGTGGTCCCTTTGCACTGCAGGGATTATTGGGGTGGTCATTGCAGGCTGTGGGGTGATGCCACACAGTGATCGGCATTTTTATGGCGGATGTCTACCATAACCAGCCCTGTTTAGTTGAAAATCCATAAAACCAGAACAGGGCTCTTGTGTTTCGCAGAAGATGAAGAACTTTGCTGAGGAGGCTGCTGAAGGTGAGCCTGTGGCCTCTGGTGTCTGAGCAAGGAAGATTTATTGTGGGGTAGCTGGAGCAGTTTCCATCCCTGAGTCAACTCGGCTGTTTGTACAGCACAAATTATAGTCTGACATATTTAAGGAAAAAAAGTAAACCAACAACAAAAACCCCAAATTGGTTTCTGTATGTGCCAGCCTGGAAACTTCAGCAGCTCAGCTGCTATTTAGTAACCCACCAAGCCAGGCTTGCAGGGGCCTCTAGCAGGGGCTGGGCAGAGCATGGGCAGTGCTGGAGTTGCCTGGTCATGCAAACCAGCCCCACAAGGTCCTGAGAGTTCCCTAGATGAGAACAGGCATGTAATAAGCAGTGAGCATCTTGGGTGAACTATTAACTTGAATTCTTTCTTCTGTTCTGTGTTGTGTGTATTTATGTTGGTTGGTTGCATTATCTCCTGATAGTTTCTGGTCGACATGGCTAATCCCCATCTTCGGAGCCTTGGTCATAGGTTTAATGTATCGCTACTACATGCTGGATGGGAGAACCTCCTGAACCGACCTGCTGGGACCTCAGAAAGCCTTGAAAGAGGGTGTGAGAGAGCGCGTGCATGCAACATTAACCTTTTCTGCCTTGCTTATGGCTTTTATTTGTCAAGTGATGTTGATATCCATGGGACCAAGCTAACCTCAAACACTCTATGTCCTAACTTGGGGACTCATGAACTTGTTGTGCTTTCTTCTGGTGGTGTCAGGGCAAGGGCAGCTTCCTGGCATTCCCTTACCTTTGTGTGTGGCTCCCTCAACGTGTGTGCTCCTGCACTCGCTCTCTCTCGCGCTCCCTTCTTGCTCTCTGAAGTAAACCAACAACGACCTTTCTTCTTTCAATGCCTTTTTGTTAAGCCAGACAGGGGTGAGACGGCTGCTCGTGAGCCTGTGGATTTGCCTCAGTCCTTCACGTAGCAGAAATAAACTGCAAGTTCTCCACAGTCCTTCTCAGAAAAGATGGCTGGAGATGCGGTTCTGCAGTAACTTTCCCAGTGCATGCAGGCAACACCAATTGGAGTAACAGGAAATTGTTAGCTTGGCTACCTCTTTCTGTCTGTGTCTGTTTTTAACGGTTCAACAAATACAAGTATTTTAAAAGCAGTTCTGTTCATTTTGTAATATTTGTACTTGTCTCTTTAAAAATGTACATTCTGTGAAACAATTTGTACCTCCAACCCTGGTTTGTTTGGGTGATTTTGTGCTGCGGCAGTGCCAGAAATGGGAACTGATGTGTGGCTTCTCCAAATGCAGATTGTTCTTTCTCCCCGAGGTCTTGGTCCAGCACGCACGTTGGAAACAAAACTCGTTGCTTACTGTCTGTACACCAGATTGGGGGTAGAGGGGAGAGAAACAAATCCAGTTTCTTCTCCCTGAATGAAAAGGGAAAAGAAATCCAGTTGAGATCAAGCTTGGGTGGCAGGTCAAGAGAGGTGATTCTCCCCCTCTACTCTGCTCTGGTGAGACCCCACATGGAGTACTGTCTACTTCTGGACACCTCATCACAAGAAGGTGATGGAACTGTTAGAGCAGGTCCAGGGGAGTCCAAGAAGATGGTCTGAAGGCTGGAGCCCTTTTGCTGTGAGGACAGGCTGAGAGAGGGGTGGTTGTTGAGCCTGGAGAAGATAAGGCTCAGGAGAGACCGTAGAGGAGCCTTCCAGTGTTTGAGGGTGGCTACAGGAGAGTGGGGGAAGGACTTTTTACTAAGGCATGGACTGATAGATGAGGGGTGTTAGTTTGACACTAAAGAAAGATGTTGAGGTGCTTCAATGTGTCCAGAGAAGGGCAACAAGGCTGGTGAGTGGGCTAGAGTACAGCCCTTCGAGGAGAGGCTGAGGGATCTGGGATTGTGCAGGCTGGAGAGGAGGAGGCTCAGGGGAGACCTTATTGCTCTCTACAACTACCTGAAAGGAGGTTGTAGCCAGGTGAGGGTTGGTCTCTTCTGCCAGGTAACCAGTGACGGAACAAGAGGACACAGCTTCAAGCTGCACCGGGGCAGGTTTAGGATGGATGTTAGGAAGTTGTTCTTCACAGAAAGAGTGATTGCCCATTGGAATGGGCTGCCCTCTGAGGTGGTGGAGTCACCATCCCTGGATGGTGTTTAAAAGGAGGCTGGACAAGCCACTTAGTCCCATGGTTTAGTTAATTAGAAAGGTGTTAGGTGTTGGACTCCATGATCTTGAAGGTCTTTTCCAACCGGATTAATGCTGATTATGATTCTAAAAGGAGGTTTAGACTAGACAGAGGGAAGAATTTGTTTGTGCTGGGTTAGTGAGCCACTGGTGTTTTCTAAACTCAGCTGAATTTTGGCTGCTCCAAGTAATTATTTGCCATCATCATATCTTGTCCCTTTGCCATTTACTGTTGGGAAAGCTGCTTGTCCACTCCCATTTCATACAGAACCTTTCTGCTGGTGCTCTTCTTTCCTTTTCACCTCCCTCAATTTCAGCCCTGGGGAGACTTTACATCCTGTCCTAGGGTTTCTGAGAGCTCTTCAGAGCCCTGTCCAATGCCTTGTGGAAACCAAAGCAGCCTCTGACAGACAGCTGTTTCTGTGTGCTAGCTCCCTCGAAGGTCTTGAGGTCACTGAGATGCATTTACTGAAGCCACATCAAAGTCATCTTCTTTCTTCTCCATTATTTACAAGCTCAAAACAGCACTGGTTTCAGACTGCCCATGAAAGTGGTTGATTTGCCACCTCGGATGTATTTATAAGCTGTCTAGATGTGGTGCTCAAGGATATGGTGTAGTAGTGGCCCTGTACAGTTAGATAATGGTTGGGCTTAGTGTTCTTAGAGGATTTTTCCAACCATGGTGATTCTGTGATTGTGGTGTGCCCAGGATGGATATTGGTTTTACTGGTCTGGCATCTGTCCACCAGAGCTGGGGCTAGTTTGAAGGACATGATGGAGGGAGGCTGTTGTGATCCTGGACCTCTCCCAGCATTGATCTCCCTTGCCTGGGGCTTCCTCCAGAGACATTCTGGGTTCCAGCTTGTCTTACCTCATTCCTTTCTCCTTTTTCTTCTTCTGGCTGAGTGATGGATTCCACAGGTTGAAACTTCATAAAACAAAGGAGGCACTAAGACGACTTGTTTACCTGTGTTATTTGAGGATTAAAAAAGACAATTCCAAATCCTTGTCCTTGCACTGAACTCCCAAGTTCTGTGCACAATGCTGGCACTGTCTTGGCTCTCACCCCATCAACAAACTCCCTGGGTGAAATTAAAGCTGGGTGTGAGTGCTTCACTTCCCTCAGGTGCTTTGGAGAAGCAGTTGGGTGAAGAACTGTGAACATGAGCTTCTGTGGTTAATGAACCCATGTTATGTCTGCCTTAGGAATGCCCACAGAACTATGCTGGTCTCTTGTGCCTCTCAATGAACCCAAATTCCTTGAGAAAGCAGAATGTAGCTGTTAATTAGGTTGATGGTTTGTGGAGGATAAGTAGGAAGTTCTGAGAGTGGTTCTTTTGTGCTGAAATGAGCTGATAAGAAGGAAGGCACAGTGAGGGTACCAGATGCAGAGCATTCTGTGCTGCCCAGGAGCTGTGACTGCTGCCCCAGGAGGACATGTGGTGGGGATGGTTGGGCAGTGCTTGGTTCTGAGACCCTGGAAATGCTATTTCTGGTACCCAGTGACCACCTGCCCAGTTAAAGGTGCTGGGTTGTGGATTTACCATGTTCCTTAGGTGTACAACAAGCAAGTGCATGATTCTGTCTTCCAGCAAGCAGTTACTCTGTCACTGTGTGGAAACTTGCTGACTTCCAGCATGGGCAGCTGTCAGGTTGTGGGGCTCCAACATCAAGTCTGGATTCTATTTTACAATCCGACAAGCTTCTATTACCTGTGTTTGAAGCACTGGATCTCTCCTGCACCTCAGTGGGAACTATAAGCAGAACAGAAGACACAGGAAGTTCCATCTAAACATGAGGAGGAACTTCTTTGAGGGTGGTGGAGCCCTGAAAAATGTTGCCCAGAGAGGTGGTGGCATCTCCATCTCTAGAGTCATTTCAAGCCAGCTTGGATGCCATCCTGTGCAGCCTGCTCTAGGTGGACTATATCATGTCCAGGGGTCATTTCCAACCTCTATGATTACTGCCACCAAATCATTTTCACAGATTCAGCAGCTGCTCGCTTTTTCTTGGACCAATCCTCTCACTCCTCTGAAGCCTGTGTGGGGAACATTGGGATTAGCAGTGCCACAGTGGTGGGAGGTGACTGAAGCAGTAAATTGAATCCTTAAGACCTCCTCTGTATAGATGTGGTGAAGCTGGAGCAGGAATATTTTTGGTCATGACAATTATTCTGCTTAAAAAGAATTACTAAAGCTAAGAGAATGGTGAAGTGTGGCAGACACAGGGTTTGTCATCCTGTCAGGAGAGGAAAATCTTTTGGTTGGCATGAGGTAAACCCAAGGCTGTGCCAGAGATGATCTGCAGAGCATTGTAACCAAGCAATACTGTTGCTCTTGCAGCACTTTGGGAGAGCAGCAGTGTGGGGTAAGTGCTCTGCAAGCAATGTGACTTGGATTTTGGGAGCTTCTACAGAATTCAACCCATTGTGATCTGACTGTGGAGGGTTACTGAACTCGCAGTTATCAAGCATCATGCAATCCTCCTCCTCTGGGCTACAGTTGCTTGTTCATAATGAAGAGCACTGCAACCAGCTGACGTATTCACATTGCTCAGTGCTGGCTTGTTTTTCTGGTTTTGAGGATGGTTTCTCTTTTGGATTGGCTCATTCTGTACAGTACATCTCACGATGATGGAGCTTCTCATAGAATCACAGAATCTTTTATGCTGGGAAGGATCCTTAAGTTCATTGAGTCCAACTATTAACACCAGCAAACTGTGACACTAAACTGTGTCACTCAGCATCGCATCTCCACAGCTTTTAAATCCCTCCAGGGATGGGGATTCCACAACTGCCCTGGGCATCCTGTTCCTTGACAACCCTTCTGGAAAAGAAATTGTTCCTCATGTCCAACCCAAACTTTCCCTGGAGCAACTTGATGCCATTTCCTATTTTGCTTGTTCGTTGGGAGAAAAGACTGACCCCCCCACCTGGCTCCAACCTCCTTTCAGGGAGTTGTAGGGAGCCAGGTCTCCTCTCAACTTCCTTCAGGCTGAATGACCCCAATTCCCTCAGCTGCTCCTCACAAGCCTTGTGCTCTAGACGCTTCACCAGATTCCTTGCCCTTCTCTGGACAAGCACCAGCACCTCAATGTCCTTGGAGTGAGAGGCCCAAAACTGAACCCAGCATTTGAGGTGCGGCCTCACCAGTGCTGAGTACAGTGGGAGGATCCCTGCCCTGGTCCTGGTGGCCACACTACTGCTGTCCCAAGCCAGGGTGATGTTGGCCTTCTTGGCCACCTGGGCACACATACCAGCAGTAAGCACTGTGTGGCAATCCTGGTGGCTCCCAGCCACCCCATGCCTATGTCATGAGGGTGAAGCCAACAGTGTCACACAGTGTTGTCTCTTCTCCAGGGACACTGCTAACAGAAATTACTATAGAACAAGTTTCCTGCCATCTTCAGCAGCTCTAATGAGTCAGGAAGCAGTACTTGGGGAATAGGGGAACTGTTGACAGAGCCTAATTATTTTCTGACAGTCTTTCTAACACAGTTAGAAAATAAAACACCTACAGAGGCTTCGAAATTGCAAATGGGGTTGGCAATATTACGCATGAACTTGCTAATTTATCCCCTGATCCAGGTTTAGACGCCTTCCCCCTCACACCTGCTGCTCCCCAACTGCTTATGCAGGGAGAGGAACTTCATTATGAAAAGAGAAAATACCTTAATTACACAAAAGACATAACTTTTACTAGGAAGTTTCCTCTTCGGTGTTTGGTGGTTAATTTTTTTGGATTTCTTTATTGTTTGGTGCCATCTCAGCTCATCTCAGCTGTTTCTCCAGCTACACAATGCTGCTCCTCAGTTCATTCAGACCCCTGACCAGAGCTGGACAAGGTTCCTCCTGCATTTGCCGAGCAGCAGCCACCAGCACATGCTCTGGGGGAAAAATGTGTCAAAACGAGCAGACATTGACAAGGATCCCACTCCAGAAGCCCGCCCCAGGCTTTGGGGATTGGCAGTTCCCAAACTCCACAGGCAGTATCCCAAATGGAACCCATCTTCTAACTCTGCTGCGGTGACTGGAAAAAAATGAGACTGCTGCATACGCCCCCCTCCCAGTGCAATCCCTCCTACTCCCAAACAGGCACAGATTTCCTTTAACCTGTTATTTCAACAGCCACTATTTCTGTAATGTCCACAGATGGATCCTGCTCACTTTTTCCACCACAGGCGCTAGCTCTTTTCACTGGTGTCCAGCGACAGGACAAGAGGCAGTGGGCACAAACTGGAACCCAGGAGGTTCTGTCTGAACAGGAGAAACTTCTTTGCTGTGAGGGTGCCAGAGCCTGTCCAGAAAAGGAGATTCCAAACCTGCCTGGACATTGTGATCATGGGTAACCTGCTCTGGGTGACCCTGTTTTAGCAGGAGGGTTGGATGAGATTATCTCCAGAAGTCCCTTCCAAGCCACCATTCTGGGATTCAGGGATTGTGCAGTGCTGAAATCTGCAGGTGTTCTCCTTGGCGTGAGCAATGTGTCCTCATGAAACACCACAAATGACGATGAAGTCAGGCAGAGGAGAGGAGAAGCCAGCACAGCTCTGGAGGATTAAAGCAGCACGTCTGGGATGAAAGAGATACTCGACTTCAAATAAACCCGAACGCATTCCATGCAGTTGCCATCATTCTTCTGCAGGGCTGTGAAGCCAGGATGCTGAGTGTGTGCCACACACCAAACTGACGCCACAGGCACCATCTCAGCAACCTGCTGGCGTGGGTGACATGGCAGAACAGAACCAGTGCCTGATGCACCAACGCAACAGTGCTGTAAGCACTGGAGTGTGTTTGGATTGCTGGTGACGACACAAGGCAGGAGACTATCCCACAGTGACCGACTGACTGACCACTAAACAGACAGCAATGGATGGTTTTCAGAGAAACCCTCCTCTGCCCTTCGGTCCTGGTTGGTGGGTGCAGAGTTTCTGGATGCTGCCAAGCATCTTTGGGGAAGCAGCTTTGCTGGGATCTGACAGCAGACTGGCATGGAAGCTGCAGGAGGGACAGGAGCCAACCTGTCAGTGAGAGTCTCTCTGCAGGGAAACCAGACCCTCTGCCATGCCAGAGGCATGCGTCAGCTGTTCACAGCTCCTTCCTCCTCCATTTTTCACAGCTTAAGCATTGCCCGGCACCTCCATTCACTCACACACAAGCCCTCTCACACTCTGAGCCCTTCTCCGTTTCCCAAGTGGATTTTTATCACCTTGACAAAGTAATTTTTAATCTGTACAGGTGCCCTTTATCTCTTCCCCTTTATCTTAGCCCTGGAATGGGGCTCTCAAACTACCCTACCTCAACTTTGCAATACTCCACATTACACAGACACAGATGACTTGTTTTCTTAAGGTATATGTCATCTTTGTTTTGCTTAACTAAAACACGTTCTTGACACACTTTCCACATTTTCATTTTGCTTAGAAATACCTGCTTCTTTATTTGGAAGAATGTGAGCTAGAAGTTTGAATTCTGGGTCTCTGTATTGTGAGTTTTGATAGCAGGGCATTCACAGCAGCCAACCACCAGCAGGCTAGAGCATATGGAGGTCTGATGGATGATGCCCTACAACCACTGCGAGCCCCTGCCCTTGCCTCTTCCCACACCAAACGAGGAAGGCAACGTCCAGCACTTGTCCACCCTGCCTGGGACACAGCCATTTTGTTTGGGGAAAGCACCCCTGTACTCAAACATCCCCTTCACAACCCCCAGGCACGGTCCCTGCAGCTGCCTCTCGTCTCACACCGCAGCCTGCGGCCGCAGGAGCTAAAGACCACCGAGTGCTGGCCCCTAAGCTATTACCGGGCTCTGCTTAGTGCAGGGGAGCCTCTGAAGAACTACGGACAGGCTCCCCTCAGCATCGCAAGCTTTCTAGGGGACTGCGCCCGCCCCCGCAAAGGCTGCTGGCTCCTTAAGGGGCTGCGTCTTGGCTCCCCTCAGCAGCCAGGGCTCCGTGTGAGACTGTGGCCGGGCTCTACTCAGCGAACTGGGCTACTTGAATGGCTATGGCCAGGCTCTCNGCCGGGCCGCGGAGCTGCGATGCCCTCGGACTTCATCTCTCTGCTCAGCGCCGACCTCGACCTCGAGTCCCCCAAGTCTCTCTACTCCAAGGGTGAGTGTGGCACCGGGCCGGGGAGGCGGAGCCCGGGGGGGGGGGGGGGGACTGTGCCCGCGCCGTTAACCCTTGCGGTTAACCCAGGCCCGTGCCCCCGGCCGCACCCCCCATATCCTTCCCCGTATCC
>WBNM01038356.1:0-44056 GCA_013399055.1 Ramphastos sulfuratus
TAGCCTCAAACCAGCACAATAGCGTGTCCTCATCTCCCATCTCTACCAGCTTCTTGCTGCTTAAAACATCTGGGAGTAGACTGTGATAATTTCTTAACGTTTATTTCACTTCCTCACCAAAGTCATTTAAGACTTATCCTTAAATGCCAGCTCTCAGTGGCAGTACTGGCTTTAAAGCAGTTCTGATCCCTTTGGTTATGCCAACAAACTGAAAACAAAATAGGGAGTAGAGGGTGTCAAATATGATTTAGATTACTGTGCAGCCTGACAGCTAGTTGTGCTGCACAGCATGGCTTAGAACAGAAAGACTGTGCTGCTTATTGCATTACTGCTAAGAAACTTTCTCAAAAGTTGGCAACTGTTTGCTTAAATAACCTTTCTTGCCCCTTAAGTGCTGATACCTTTGATTAACTATGTGCAGCAAAGCAAATAACTTTTCCAAACAGTTTTGGATTAATTGCTTTATCAATGCAGATTTGGATTGCTACAAATACTTATGAGTGTGGAGGGTAGGAATGGAAGTAGACAGGAACTGAGTTATACTGAAAAGTCATGAATGTTGAGTAATGCTGGTTTGTCCAGGTATCTTAACAGGAAACAGTGATGTTAATGCTGATTCTCTGAGCTTCTGATGGGAAAATAGTGCTGGATTATTTTGAACAAGTGTGAAACATTTTTTCTACTGACTTTTTAATCACTGCCCTTAATGTACATACATTAAAAATGCATCAATCCATACTTATCCACAAAAACTATTTTAAAGTGGTATTTATATTTCATGTAATGCTTCACTTGCTCCAAGGACAAAAATTACATCCTTTCCAGGATGCTAGCAAAGTAGCTGAGAAATGATGCTGAAGTAGCATGAGAATTTATGCTACTACTGCAGTTCCTGTCTTAAAATGACATTATAAAAATTGTTTTGAGCTACTGCATCTGCAGTGCAGCAAGGGAAGCAGTTTAGAGGTGAAAGGACAGAAAATTTATAATAGAAAATAGTCAGAAAAAAAGCAAATATGTGACCAAAGATATGTGAACTGAAATGTAATCAACAGAAAATGTTAGAGCTGTGTAGGGAATGGATACTGAAAGATTTATCATAAGAGTTTATGATGTGTGTAGTATATGGGCAAGTGCGTTAAGATGTCTGTATGCTTAGAGGTAAGAAAATGCTATATTCCTGTTCTGCATTCTAAAGTGGGTCTGAAGAATTCTCTCAGAAGGCTGAAGCTAGTGTTCAGCTTGTTTAGATTGCCTTCATGTGAGGTGTGTTTTCTGTTCTTGGGCATCTGCATTTCTGTATGGGGAAAGCATTTAGAGATATCTAATCGGATTAATTGTATGAAGTTTTATGTGATGAGTGTCTTCTTTAAAGACTTAGAGTGGAGTTTCATTGTTGTTAATGCTGAAGTTTTAAATCCTTTGTTATCTAAACCCTCTAATACATACAAAAGAACTAACTGTCTAGGATTGGTTTAAACTATTAATGAATAATTTTTAGAACGTTTAGTACCTATACTTCTTGTCTAAATATCTAGAAAGCTTTGTAGTGAAAGTAGTATTAACAAAGTGTCATGGTCAAAATTGAAGCATTTACATCTAACCTTGAGGTTAGCTGACTTTATTGTTTTAATCTACTTTTATTACTTCCTTGATTTTTTTTTTTTTTTTTTGGTCTCAATAGTTTTAATGACACTTTCTTTAATAGAGAGCTACCTCTTACGATATAAAAAAATGAATGGGATGGATCAAACATCTAAAAGAATCCTAGAGCCATACCAGTATTTACTTCAACTACCAGGTAAGTTTCTTTGTATTGTGTATCAAAATTTTGTTTATAGCAACTTTTATTTCAGGAGGTATAAACTAAGAAGTTTATCCATTCTTGATTTGTCTATTTAAGAGAAATTTAAAGTAACATTTTACAATATTTGTTCTTCCTCTTGTATAACCACCCTTTTTGCTGAGGGTTGTTACAGTAACTTTTCACTCCCTTGCTGTGTAAGTAGCATTTCAGTTATTCTGCTCTCCATTCAGAGTAGCTGATTTGCTACTTTTTAAAACTGATGATCACCGAAGATTCGATCCCATTCTTTTAAGCCTTGTGTTCTGCTTGCTGTACTGGTTTCAGGGGCTTGTGGTTTTGTATTTTAAAGAGCCTATTTCTTTTGTGTAATTTCCTCTCTCTGGTATGTGTAGAGTCAGACATCCTCATGGCCTCAGTTGCCAGAAGGTCAACCAGTCCTTGTGTGGTACCAGGTCACTAGCAACTTGTTCAGATCAAATTTTCAATTTTGAACAGTATCTGTTTTAGTAGAATTCAGGAGACAGTCTGATAGAGAACTACTGAGAATACTTCTCAGAAACCTCTGACCAAACAGAGGTTACTATGGCTAGTATTTGTATACCTAGAGTGTATATATATGTGGAAGACCTTACAAGTTATCAAAGCGACTAACTTTGTAAAAATAACGGCAGAACTACTTTGTTGTTGCCTTTGTCATTTGGGCAACTGCCTTCTGTCTGGCATGCTGCATACTGGTGGAGTTAAAGAAGGTAGAAAATACTGTAGATATTGAGGAAACTCTTTCTGATTAAAATTGTCTGACTTCTAGACAGGTAGTCCAGTGAATCATAGGCAAGTACCAAGTGGCTTTTGATTATCTTCAGTAAGACCTGTATATCAGCAGAGTGAGTCCTAGTTCATTAAACCTGTATATAATGAATATTACTATTAATCTTTACAAATATCCAAGATACTTGTCTTGTCTGCATTAGTGAATTTGTTTGACTTGACAGTTAGCATTACTTGAGTTGAAAAAAAAGAAAAGGAAAGAATTTGTCAGTAACATGGCTTTTTAATGCCACAATTTTCTTGTTTCCTTGCAGTATATTCTATTTGAGTATATTGAACTGGGTGGTGGGTTTGCTGGAGGACTACATTGAAATAAGTCTACAGTATTCCAGAGAGCTTTCTGAAGCCCCTTCCTGAAGTAACTTAACTTTCCTCCAACAGCAGCATCTTTAAGTGTACTTTTGGTTTGGTTATATTATCTCATATGCCCTAGGCATATTGTAACACCTCCTCATCTTTAGCTGCTAATTGTTTTTTGTGCTGTTTCAGGTACCAGAGGGTTTTTTTAAAAAAAAACAAAAACAAAAAACTTAGCTTTCTAGTAGGAAATACACACCAAAGTACCCAAAAAAGTTTCAATAGGCAGAAGTGCTTGAATAGCTCATTGGTTTGTTTCCAAATGATGCATTTAGGATACACACTTGACCTTCCCACCTTGACTCCTGCGGATAAATTCCTATACTTTCGGAGTGATCACTGTACTGACAGTTTATATAATGTTATACTTGCTGACAGTGCAAGCATTCTATGTCCTATCCTGCTAAAGTATTGTAGATCTGATTGTGTGCTTTCACATGTTGATCTCTTCATATAGTTTACATTCTGGAAAAGGTGCGAGACAAGATGCGCTTCTGTGTGCAGAAACAGTGGCATGATTCAAAAGGGAAGACTACTTTTAAACTACACAGGCACACCATTTTCACCTGCCTAAAGTTTGTGCTAAGTAACAGGTGAAGCAGTAAGGGTTCACAATCATATAGCTGGATGGTTACTGTTTTTGAAACACTGATTTTGCCCTAAGTCAGTTATACCAAGTACAGATCAGTAGGAGCCAGTTACTTGTGTAAACCTTGGAATCAGTATGAGCACCATTGCTTAGTGGGGGGGGGGGGGGGGAAATCTGAGTGTATGATAGCTGTTTATAATTAAGGTGAAGCCCACATGAGATGCCTTAGCTAATCTAATAGGCCCTTGCTGAAAGAGGCAGTTTCATTCCATCCTCTTTATGCTTCTGACAGTCTTCTGCTTCCTAACTTGTGGTAGTTCACAGCTTGCTAACCAAATGATTAGGTACTACCAATCACCTAACCTGTTAAACTTGCATGGTTAATTTTCTCTTTTCTTGTCTTGTTAGTGAGCTGGCACAGGGGTGAGGACAAGCTGTTTCTGTGTTGGATCAGCTCAAGCTCTGAGGGACCTTGGCAAAAAGCTGGCTTAGTGTCAAATCTGTACACTTATAGCCCCAAAAGTCCAGTTACTTATGCTTTAAATCTAGTTTAAAAAAAAAAAAAAACTTCAAATTATTTAGTAACCTGTGAGAACTTGAATGAATTTAGATACATATCAAACTTTGTTTACATAAAAAGAGATGGTAGTATTAAGGTTGATTAGAACAAAAAGATGCTTACTAATGGTAACTGTAGTGTAACAACACAACTTTTTTGTAACTGTTAATGATTAATTACTCAGTAGAAGAAGTTACTCTACTTCCCATAAATGAAATGGGACTTCTAATGGTAACAGTTTGAGGGTGATATATAAACTAAGCTTTTTAACTTCCTTGACTTAAACAACACTAAGAGAATGTACTAGGCTTACAAGGTTTGTTTTTTCACTATGTTACTATTTTTACTGCTAGTATAGTAATTAATGTTTACTTCTTCACTAGCAGAATTTAGGGCTTGAGAAAACTTACATTCTGAAACAGTAACTTTTTTTTGTAAAAAATCTCACTTTAGTAGAACATTGCCATGCTAGTTTATAGCAGTGTTCCTACTTAATCTGATATTCTGCTCTTTATTTAAATAGAGTGCAGTAAACAAGATCAACCTTTACAAATTCCTATGTGGTTTGTCTCAGCCTGATTGACACACATGATGAATCTTTCACCTCAAAGTGACTGAGTTAGCAGTAAGTGTTTTTGCAGCACTAGGGAGAATATGGAGTTTCAGTTGCAGTAAAATACATACAGTCAACATCTTGCTGTCAGAAGTGGTAGATTCTGATCCCATTTGTGACTGTCTTCTCTTTCATGTCCCTTCAGTATTGGCTGCAGTCTTACCATGGCTTGTTCACCAAGCTAAACAATCAAGACTGGCTTTTGGGTTTCATCTTTTTCAGCTGGGTTGTTGAAATTGACCAGGTTGGAGAAGGAGTAAATCACCACAGGATATGATTCCTACTGCTGGCACAACTGCATTTGAAAGATCAGAGGCCTCCGTTTGGATTAAGTTTCTCAGGGAGGGTGCAGCTCTCCAGATTCTGAGCTGCAGGGATGCCTGGGGCCATCTACTGGGCCAGGAGAAAATTATGTCCCTGCCCCTAAAAGGTGTGCAGTGATGAAGAATGTGTGTCACCAAGCAAAAGAGCAGTGGAAGGCAGTCAGCAGGCTGCACAACGTCAGCAATAACAAAAAGCACAAGACTGCAGGTTCAAGAGCCTGAAAACTACAGTTATACTGAAGGAGGAGCAGAAACAATCTTTACACTTTGAGTTGGGAAATGGATAATCTCACAATGGTCAAAACTGGGAGTTGATGGCTTCTGGCACAAGAAGAAAAAATCCTGGTACTTGAGAAGGTATGCCATTGTCAAATAGATACAGTGCACTGGAAGAAGAGACGTGGCTGAAAGCTCTGTATACAGCAAAGTATCAGACCAGCACCTAACAGCAGCAGCATGCGATAGTAGTGGGAAGACTGACTTGCAGGGGACAAAGGCCTCCGTCTGAGTTTACATCTTAGGAAGGTTTCCTCCTAGGTAGCTCTGATCAGGATTCTGTGGAGGAATTCCCAAGTCATGCTTCACCATCAGATTAAGCCTGCTGCTCTTTAACTTGAGCATTAATGGATTATAGTGATGGAATGCCTGGAGCTTACCAAGCACGACTGTGGCTTTTGAAATGAGGGCCAAGGGTGTAGGAAGCCAGGTGGCTTTTCTCCATAATCTCCAGACCCCTTCCCCTCACCTTCAGGAGGAACAAATAGATCCTGCCTGTGAACAGCTAGTTAGTTGCATTCAAACTAGAAATTACAATAGAGGGGCATGACTATGTACAGGTAGGGAAATGGGGAACTTGCAGACTAGGGTGTAAGCTGATGTGGACAAGGGACACGGGACACCTAATCAACAGAACAGAGCTAGCTGAAGGCAGCTTATCCCAGGTATATGTACTCAAACAAGAGGGACGCTCTCACTTTTTCTGCAGTATCTGCAGGACTGGGTGCCTCTTTGAAGTGCCCTTGCACAAATGCATGGGTAATAAACAGGAGTTAGATGTCTACATACAGTTGCACAGCTGTAGATTTATGTAGATGCCTGATGTGAGGTAGTTCATACAGCTTGGGTGCTACAATGAATGAATATGAAATGCCTAGGAAGGCAGTCTAGGATAGCAAGGCATGCAAGTTTGCTTTTATGTGAAGGAGCAAATGAACTGCATGGAATGCTGCCTTCAGTGAGACAATAAACATTTTAAGAGTTCCTGGATTAAGATTAGAGGGTAGATCAACAGGGGTGACACTATAAGGTCTCTTTGCTACAGACCACCTGAGAAGGAAGATGAGGCCTTCAGGCAACTGGAAGATTGGATTTGTTTGAGTTTAGCTTCCCAGGGGACTCAATATATCTAACAGAAACCAATACAATAATAGTAGGATGCCTTCCCCTCTTCCACCCCTTTTGGACAGGAAGAAAGGAGGAGACAGAAAGGGTAAAACCACCCAAAGAACAGTCTGGCTATGATTTGGAAGTTAAAAGAAAAAAAAAAAACTTCAACAACAAATAAAAGATATTTAAGGTAGGGGAGTTACAAAGAGGTATAGGGAAGGGAAAACAAGATACAAAATATATATACAACCAGATGGATGACAATGTATTGAAGGGATGTCCACTGTGTGGTAGAGACTGGCCACATGGTAAGACAGGGGAACAGGAACGAGGGTGGTATCAAGCACACAGGCCATGAGGAGAGAGAGAGAAACAGGAGGTTCCCCTGTTTATATAGGGGGTCCAGACAGGATGGGCCCTGGCCCTGTTGGACACTTCAGCTACCTCAGTGAATGATGAAGAATCCACACAGCAGGGCACAGCAATCCAGATTTCTGATGTGCATTGATGACCACTTGCTAACACAGGTCACCAAAGAGCTGATGAAGGAAGGTGTTATGTTGGACCTCACAGTAGCAAAAAACCAATTGATTAGAACATGAAGACTGAGGGCAGTCTTGGCTACACTGACCATGGGATGGTGGCATTCAGGGTCCCAAGAAGAAGCAATAAGGCAAAAGTCAGAATCCAACCCTGGGCTAAGCTCTATTTTGAACAAGGGAGTTAAACTAGACAAATGTACAGTGATTTTTTTTTTTTTAATCTGTCACAAGTGCCCAGGTTTAGAAGTGTATCTGCCTACTCTCTTTATCAGTCTTCTTGCAGTTCAGTTACACTAGCTGTAGTGTTCCTGTAGCTGTGTGGGGAGGGCTTCTGGGGAATTGATAAATTTTTGTCTAATCTATCACAGGACAGAGCTAAACATGAAAGTGTATAGTATAGCTGAGGTAGTATAGCAGTTACTTTCAGAAGGGCAATGCCCCCTTAACCTGGCTCTTGGCATCTACTGCTTACTGTGGACTAACTCTGTCAGACCCACTTCATAAACTGACTTGGTACACAAGTTAGCTGGCAGCTAATGTAGCAAAACCCAGAGTGTTTTCTGCTGGGGTAATGAGTTGAATTATCTTAGTGAGGCTCTAATGAGGCATAGATTAATAGTGACTCTGCTTTCCAATGCTGTTTCAGCTCTTTTATGTATCCTTGCTGTAAGTGGGGTGTTGCTCTTAAGGGTGTAATTTGTAGTCACTTGCAGCAGCAGGAGTGAAGAAATACTAATCAGGAGCCTATCCAGAGCTGGAGGTCCGTGGGGTTTGAGTCTGGACCCTATCACAAGAACAGCTGTGTGTATAAGAGTAAGATAGGCTGCTTGCTTTTTTTTTTTTCAAGAGAGAGGCAGAAACATCTGGAGAGGTAGGAGAGATTGTCTTTAAGTTGATTTCCCCCCTCCCCCCCACCAAGGGTAAGGGTTTTACATTGATGTCTGTAGAAGGAATTTCGTAAGAGTGAATCTGTTACGCTCTGAATTTTTTTTTCCTCACATTTTCTGCTCAGCATTACTAAGCAGAAAAGCTTTCCATAGTTGCTGTTTGATTTGGGTAATATTAGGATCTTATCAAAGTGCATTCAGTGTAATCTGCTTAAAAGCTTGGCACAATAATGTCTGTTATTATGGCTCTATATAGTAGGCAGAGCTTCTAATTTTGGAAGCTAGACCTCTATATTCGTCAGTTTTACAATAGCCTACTTAGACCAATCAACAGAGCAGTGACACGTAATAGTGAAGAAACTGGATAATTTACTCCTTTTAATTTTGTCCTAGTGTTCTTGGATTGTTGTCTAGTTTGGGGAGAGGAGAGAGGTGACAAGGAATGGAGGTTTCCGCATTTAGGTTTGAGACTAGTATTAGAGTGGTTTGGTCTTTTGCCATCATAGCATGGCCATAGGCATAAAACATACATACAGAAAGTTGCCATAATACCACACAGAACAGGTAGGATTGATTTCAGAATAAGATAAATCAGCATTTATGTAACAGTGGTTTTTTAGAAGGGCTCACCCATGCAAATCTGCCCCATCACAGGGTATCAGGGGTTGGAAGGGACCCAAAGAGATCGAGTCCAACCCCCCTGCAGTACCATACAATCTAGCTCAGGTCACAGAGGAATGCATCCAGATGGGCCTTGAAAATCTTCAGTGAAGGAGACTCCACGGCCTCTCTGAGGAGCCTGTTCCAGTGTTCTGTGACTTTTACAGTAAAGAAGTTCCCCCTTGCGTTGAGGTAGAACCTCTTGTGCCGGAACTTCCATCCATTGCTCCTTGTCCTATCACAGGGAGCGAGAAGAGCCTGTCCCCCCTCTCCTGACACCCAGCCCTATAAAAGGAAAGACAGATGCTTTACTATACACATGGTGTTTTTTCCTTGAACAGTCAGTGTATAGACAGTCTTGCTAGTCAAGGTAGACAAGTCTACTTGTCTGCTGTCTGCTAAGGAACCAAGGTAGCTAAATTAAATGGATTATTAACATGTGCAATAAGAGTGTGTGCTAGTAGTTGTGTTCCTCATGATGAAATAAAGCTTGTTGCAGAACATCCAGCATTACGTAAGCATATTTTCTAGGAAACATTAATAAAACCAGAATTGGCTCCCTAATGTAAAGTAGTAGGTGTTATCTGTATCAGTGTAATTTGAAAGTGAATAACAGGTGTAGATAAGGTGCACTTCCTCAATGTGATATTATCTCTGATTAGTTTTCTTTATGGATGTACTGAAATAGTTGTTAAAATTTAACTGGTGAACCATACATTTTTGCAGATGTTTTTAATAGTTATTCTCAATATTTGTAAGCAAAGTTTTCTTGTCAAGTTAATTATTTTAAAATAAAATATTGACCTTCCAATGTAATGTGTTTTGACCTTCCCTTGCACAGTACTGGTGGTCACAAGTGTATTGGGATTGAGATCAGGGAATGGATCTGCCCAAACTTCGATTTAACCACATGGGGAAAATGGAATTTGTCTGAGTGTTTCAAGTGTTTCAAATCCTTGATATCTGCAGGAGATACTGCCAGAGATCTGACTTGAATTAGTGGTGGTGCTTGGCTAATATAAAAAGCTTTGAAACTCTTGTTTACTGTTCCAGTTTTCCAATCTAATTTTCTATTTACATTTGAGATCTGGTTATTTGTGTTAAAGTAGTGAACTTCTAAGTTAGCAAATCATTGATTTGACTTAAATAAACAGGGTTTGTTGTGTTTTTTTAAAAAAAGTAATTAGTTATGTAATTTCCTGCTGGAGAGCAAGCCTGATGTGGGGAGCGTAAAATACACATTCTGCTGTCTGAGAGACACAACAATTCCTCCCTCCTGCAAAAACCTATTAGTGCTTAAAACTGAGCACAGAAAAAAATGGAGAACGCAACCCAGTGATAGTATATGTCCAGGTAAGAGTGCCTTTTCACACAGGATAAAGCTGTTGGGAGAGGGAAAGAAGTACCTTTTTATAAAGTCTCTTCTATTAAAAAGAAGAAGATGGGAAGCAATGGGAATCTCTCAGAACTGAGACCAAAAATTGAAGCCCTCTGAGCAAGAGGTGAAGGTTATCACTCTTGCTACAAAGCCCAAACCACAAAGCTGTCACTTATCTGATGATGTAATTAGAACAGGAAAAATCCCCAGGTCCTGTTTCTCCATGGTATATCACTGCAAGTGAATCTAACCATTTTTATTATTCTGTTCTGTATGTGCTGGCCATACAGCAATAGAGAAGCCTTAGGGAGAGATTCACATGTTGACATTTCTTTAGTGCTGTGGGCAGGATGACATCAATGTGAGGACTAATACTGCAGAATCATTGAGTTATGTCTCAGTAAATCTTGAGACAAGTAATACGGAGCCCACTGTCTAGCCTGTGCAGCTTGAGGTTTATTTAAAACTTTTTCAGAGGTTTTCTTGATGTGAATTACATATGCAGAACTATTTATTTAAACTGATCTTGGAGGTATTCAAATATCTTATACATAGCTGAGCTTCTCAAAGTTTGGAGCAGCATTATTTTATATTGGTCATCAGTAGACACTGAATAAATATTTGCACATGATTCCTAGCAATTTGATAAAGATTGCACTTAGATTAGCTGCCATTAAAATTAACTCTGTCATGTAAAATATATCTGGATTAAATAGTAATGGTAATGCTTATTTTAACACTATACTTGAACTTTTTTATCTTGTTTCTCATCCCTATGAAACAGAGTGACTACTTGGCTCCACCAAACTACATTGTCTGTTATTTACAGGTAGACTTCTCAGGTATAAGATTATGTCTGAGTACTGTGAAAGTTCTGTTCTAATCATATTTTTTTGTTTAGACTTTTAAGTAAGTATATCAAATGTCACTTTTCTTTTTTTACAAATTGTTGCTAGGAAGTGAGTGCTACAAGGAAAAACTCACAAATTTAGGGAAATACTCAACAAGCACCTATACCTTCAACAAATAATGAATCCGAACTGAAAGTCCTTAATGACACATCTGGCAAACTAGGGCTTACTTTTGGAAGTAGTAAACTGATTAGTACAAGTTACCAACTTACTCAGAATCACTTACTAATTAAACCGCCAAAAATAAGTACATTGCATATTACTATGCAGTGTTTGAAACTGGAGCTGCTGATAACTGGTGTTTAACACAAGGAAACAAGCTACACACTATGTTATATTTTGTGCTTTCAGGTGATCATTTTACTGTTCTCAGCTATAACTGTTAAGATAAACTGTTGTCCTTAATGATGAACTTAATTATTGTTATAAATACCTATAATATTTTTTATTGTAGGTAAGCAAGTGAGAACCAAACTGTCACAGGCCTTTAACCACTGGCTGAATGTTCCAGAAGATAAAATACAGGTACTGGCTAATAATTTTTTTAAAAGATACTGTCTTTATTCAAACTACTGATGTAAAAGAATCACCCATTATAGCATAACATGATCAGAAACAATAAATGCACTAGTTTTTCCAATATACTGAAGTAAACTTTAAGGAAAATAACCTTAGTGCAAGGCTTTGACACTGAGGTAACACTAAAGAAATTACTTCCATGACTTGAGTAAGTCTTCTTTAGGGTGGCTTAAGAGTGACACTTTAAAAGTTCCAAAATCGCAAAATGGTTTAAGTGATCTAAACAATGAAGGGAAAGGCTGTGTTCATGATCTAGTAACTTCTATTTTCCAACCTGCCTACATAACTTTTTAGCCAGATTGATTGTGGCACATCTTGCCCTTTGCTCAGGTATGTATCCAAATTAAATGTATAGCAACCTCTGTATTGTATGCATCAATTTAGTCTAATATCCTAGCTCAGAATTCAAACTGGAAGAAGCCTCTGAAAGTTATCTAGGACAAACTCCTGCTTTATAGCTGCTTTAGGTTTCTGGGGACCTTCCTGAGTTTTGAAAAACTAAGCATGTAGATTCTGCAGATCCCCTTCCCTGATAACAAACTTGTCCATTCTGACCTCCTGATATTTATGCTGCAGTCCGACTGTTGCCTCTTGCTCTTTTGCTGAGCACCTGTGGCAGTTTGAGTCCACCTGTCTCATGTACTAAGTAAATTAAGCTTGCAGTGCCTCTGTATGAACAGGAGTTACCAGTTTTACCTGTCACTTTTAAACTGATAACCATGTAACCATTATTGAAAATTTAGAGCACTTCTTTTGATTATCAGTGCTTTTTGATACCAGTGCTTTAATATTTACCACTAAAGCTGTTTGTGATAGAACTTTTTTTTTTATATTGTCAGGTCATCTGAAGACAAAACCCAAGACCCTGTCATCTTTTATACAATTGTTGCTGCTTTTGTGCATGCTTGTACAAATTTTAATAACTTAGTTATTAAAACAGAAATCTGGACAACCACCTCTGGTCATGTTTTCAGCATCTCTTGTAATCATCTAAAATGTCTCAGGCATCTAGCAGCCTGATTCATTCCCTTCTAGTTGGCTGTATTTAATAAAAATCTGAATCCTGACACTTGCTATGGGACAATTTTTTACCTTTGATCACTTCATAGAGTGATAGACTGCAATTTGTTGGAAGGGACTTGTAGAGGTCATATAGTCCACTCCCTCTGTGGTAAGCAGGGACATCTCTAACTAGATCAGGTTGCTCAGAGCCCCATCAAAGCTGACCTCGAATGTCTTCAGGAATGGAGACTCCACCACCTTCCAGGACAACCTATGCCAGTGTTCCACCACCATGCTTCATAATAAAGAACTTCTTCCTAATGTCAAATCTATATCTACCTTGCTCTAGTTTAAAGGTATTAGCCCTTGTCCTAGTGCTACATGCCTTTGTAAATAGTCCCTCCACAGCTTTACTGTAGGCCCCCTTCAGATACTCAGAGGCTGCTATAAGGTCTCCTCAGACCCTTCTCTTGTCTATGCTGAACAATCCCAACTTTCTCAGACCATCTGTGTAGGAAAGGTGCTCCAGCCCTCTGGTCTTTTTTTTTTTTTTTTTTTTCTGGCACTCCTGGACCCGTTCCATCAGGTCCATGTATCTCTTGTGTTGAAGGCCTCAGAATTGGACACCCTACTCCAGGGAGGTCTCACCAGAGCAGAGTGGCAGAATGCTTCTTTTGATGCAGCCCAGGATCTGATTAGCCTCTTCGTCCACCAGTATCCCCAGGTCCTTTTCCTTAGGGCTTAGATTAACTCACACTGTGAGGGACTTTATCCCTCTGGTCCCAGTCTTGTGGTCCTTCAACTCAGGAGGTGTGAGAAGAGAGGTTGCTAGTGTAGACAGAGGCAAAAAACTTGAACCTCAACCTTCTCCTTGTCTGTTGTTACTAACTTGCCATTCTTGTTCATCATGGGGGTGTGCTTTCTTTAACTTTCCTTTTCTGGTTAACATATTCATAGAAGCTCTTCTCATGATTCTTTATATCCCTTGCCAAATTCAGCTTCAGCCATACCTTGGCCTTCCCGACCTCATCCCTACATAAACAGGCAGCATTCCTATACTCTTTCCAAGATACCTATACCTGCTTGAACTGCTTGCAGTTCTGTGATTCTTGCCTTTTAGTTTGACCGACAGGTCTTGACTCAGCCATGATGGTCTCTTTTCCTTCCTTGACTGACCTGGGGATTGAAAGCTCTTCTGCTCTATAGAAAGCATTCTTAAAGATGAGCCAATTCAGCTCTGCTCGCTTTCCCTGAGGGCCATTTTCCAGGTGGTCCTATTGGCTAACTCCCTGAAGAGCTGGAAGTTTGCTTTCCTAAAATTCAGGGTCCTGACTATGCTCCTTTTCTGATTTGTATCCCTTAGGACTGAGAACTTCATGCCTTCATGTAGTTTATTTAGATGACACAACTGAGGCTGTTGTTCTTTGGGAGTTGATTTTACTACTGGCTATTACTGCTTTCCTTTTTTTCCAAGCCAGGTGGCTTCTTTTCTACTTATTGTACCCATATGACACTGTACTGAGATACTTCAGTTTCTTGAATTAGCACTGGATGTGCCTGCATGTGTTCTTTTGTGATGTGGTATAGGAGATCCTGCTCTGGCAGCAGGATTGGACTAGAAGATCTTTCAAGGTCCCTTCCAGCCCCTGACATTCTGTGATTCTGTGGATTTTTCAGGTGAACTTTCTTTGAATAAGGAACTTAAATGGCCTAGTACAGAGCTAAGTAAATTTTAAAGCTCTTGCAGGTAAACAAATTGAAATTTCTGTTAGACTGATAGTGCAACACATGCCAATTAGATAGGCTTAGGCTGTAGGAAACATAACTCCCTGTACTGGTTGTTCAGCTTTATTTATTAAGAGCAGTCTTTTAATTTCCAACTTCTTCTATTGTCTGTACATTTTTGCTCCTTACTTTCAACTTTGAAGCATTTTTGATGCTGTCTTTTTCTTAAATGCACAAGATAACTTTATACAAACACAGTCATGAAGTATTGTTTCAATTAAACCTTAAGTATCTAGAAGCTGCAAAACTTTAGAAACCAGAAGTTACATGAAATAGGTTAGTAAGAGAAATGTTTAAATAGGCTTATCCAAGGAATTCATAGAATAGAAGGAAACTTTTCTGATATTACTGAGAGTGATGATGACATAGTGGACTAAAAGAACATTCCAACAAGTAAATATGCAAAGCTGCTTTTGTTTAAATACCCTGTGCTCTGATTTAAAGTCAATGGGCAACCACATATCTTTACAAGTCAAAGCAGTACTCATTTCAAACTGGTAGATGAGTAATTAGTGCTTCAGTAGGTTCTTGCAGTCATATCTTCTTGGACAAAAAAATGAAATTTCTGGAGTTTGAGCGTTAATCTTTGGAAACAGTGGTCACTGAACACTATGTGGCTTGCTGCTCAAAAAAATGTTTGCAAGCATAAATCCCTCTAACTTTTTTCTATGACACCACCCAAATATGGCCATTCTATGTACTTGCCAGTACTTAATGGTGGCCATAATATTTTTCAGTTGTTGTTTTGGTGAATGTTGACTGAGTGCAATGTTTGTAGCTAGCAAGTGTAATTGGTTCATTAGCTTTAAAATCGTATCTTAATCAGATGTGTTTTACAGGGAGTTTATATAGTATGCAGTTTCATGTGCTAAAATTTGTTTCTGTTTAAGCAGGAGCTGAATACATCTGTTTCTTGCATAGCAGCTGTGCAATAAAAACAGTATATGATGTTAAAACAATTTCTTGTTGAATCGACCTGCTTTTAAATTGTTATGGTTCACTTTCAATCAAATGTAGTCAGCTCTAAGATTGATGTTCTAAACACTTTATTGCTTACCTCAGGTGGTGTATAATCGTTTACCTAATAGCAAGTAGTAAGTCTGTAGTAAGCTTCCCAAAAGAAGTTGTAGCATTTGGCTTTCTGCCAAGAATTTTCCAAATGATCTTTCAAAAATAGTAGTCTGTCCTTTAAGAACTCAATACTGAAGATAACTACACAAAGTGTAGGGAAAGATGAATTCTCTCCACCTACAAAAACAGAGTTCGAGAGAAATGTGTTAATGGACGATACCTGACACTCTCAAGAGCTGACTTTAGGAGATCTCAAGTGAATCTAAACTTGTCACAACATAGTGTTGCTTAACTTTTCCTTGATTCATGTTTCTAGTAACAGTTACTATGTCTTTCCTAGACAATAGCATATTTTAGATGGTGAAGAGAAGCATGGAAGTGGAGAAACCCTTCACGGAATAAGTTCACTTTCAATCTGAAAACAGGACACCCAAAACAGACCACATGATCTAGCACATACAGCAAACTGGCTAATGAAGAGAATCCTAAATCTGTGTTAATAGTAAAAGCAAATGGTCTGAAGTAGAAAATTAATTTTCTCTTCTTGTCATAGGTTATAATTGAAGTAACGGAGATGTTGCACAATGCAAGCCTACTTGTGGACGACATTGAAGATAACTCAAAGCTGCGACGGGGCTTTCCAGTGGCACACAGCATCTATGGAATTCCATCTGTTATCAACTGTGCTAATTATGTGTATTTCCTTGGCTTAGAGAAGGTTTTAACCCTTGATCATCCAGATGCTGTTAAAGTTTTTACTCGCCAACTACTGGAACTCCATAAAGGTCAAGGCTTGGATATTTACTGGAGGGATACTTACACCTGCCCTACGGAAGACGAATATAAAGCTATGGTATTGCAGAAGACAGGTGGTCTCTTTGGATTAGCTGTAGGCCTCATGCAGCTTTTTTCAAATTATAAAAAAGACTTAAAGCCACTACTTAACACTCTTGGGCTCTTCTTCCAAATAAGAGATGACTATGCCAACTTGCACTCCAAAGAATATAGCGAAAACAAGAGTTTTTGTGAAGACTTAACTGAGGGCAAGTTCTCATTCCCAACTATTCATGCAATTTGGTCAAGACCTGAAAGTACTCAGGTGCAAAACATTTTACGTCAAAGGACAGAGAACATAGATATAAAAAAATACTGTGTACATTACCTTGAAAATGTGGGTTCCTTTGAGTACACTCGGAATACATTGAAAGAGCTTGAATCTGAAGCCTATAAACAAATTGAATCACTTGGGGGAAACCCTGAGCTTGTAGCACTAGTCGAACAGCTGAGCAAAATGTTCAAAGACAATGAAAATTAACAATTCCACTCCTATGTTAAAACTTGTTCTTTTGTAGCCGTGTTTATGGAAATTACTGTTAAAAACAATGTCACATAGTACTGAAAAATACACCCTATTACCTATACAGTCTTAACTACAGCTGCTTACAACTGCCTTGTTAAAGCAGATGTACTCAAACTGAAATAAGTTTTGAATCTAAATGTGGTCATCTTTATGAAATAATCAGCGTTTTTTCAGGCCTAAAACTCTAACCAGGCTGCTGTAGGTTTCTGTCTAAAATACTGTGTTAAATCAGATTGATCTGAATGTATTATGCATTTTCAAACTCTAGTAAACCAAAACATAAAATGTAAAATAACAAAAGAAGATGCTTGTGACCACAGTGATCATAGAACTACTGCGTGCTATTTCTAAGCTTGCGAAGATCAGATGGATCAGAATTGAATATCCTGTTGAGCTTCTGGGGATATTTTCAGAGTAATGCAAACTATGAAAGGCACTATTTTATATGTGAATGAAACTAATGTTTAGTCTGAAATTGTAGCTTTATAAAGATTTCTAAGTACCTTAAAGAAAAGATTCCATTGCATCAGCAAAGCATAAATTTGCTGCTGATTCCAGCTCCACAATGAATAATTTTGATTGCCTGGTTTTAGATATTTAAAGTATCAAATATTTTCTAGCCAGGTATTTAAATCTACGCATTAGAGCTCATTCATGTAACTGTAAATAGCAACACAGGAACGTGCTACTAGAAATGGAATGAAATTCACACCAGGTAACTCTAGGACACTGCTAATTGGTACAGGTCTCTTTAATCTTTGCTTATAATTGAAAGAGGCTTCTCTAGGAAGTGATTCATAATTCATACTGCGTTTCTGTTCTGAATTGGTACTGGAAGCATGTTACAGAAAGACAAGTTCTGTAACTTTTTTGCAAAAACAAAGTACAGCATCTTGTTTCACAAGTTATAACATTGCTTCAGTTTTGTTAATTGTATAAGTAATTATTTGAAATTATGAACTGAAGACATTCTGAAATAGAACTGATAAGTGACAAATCCCTCTGCACTATATATATAGACACACATAAATATATATATATATATAGTATGCGCAAAATGTAAGCAGAGATGTTTGTTTCTTCTTGGCAGGACTGGCTTTGCAAAGACTAGGGAATGTAATCAAATTAGACACAAAACTTTGCTTTGGTATGGTGAGGAAATGGTTTGGATCAAAGGCAGGGCTGGTACAGGAGCTCAAGCATAGTCTAAATAAATGGGGAGAGTTACTTTGCTTCTGACAGCTAAAGGATAGTTTTATGCAGGTGTTCATTTCCTGTACCTGGAAAGCAGAGTGAGTCATGGTCTCAACCCACTGAGAAAACTAACTGAAGGTTGCTGGAATGTTTTCCCTGGGCAGTCTTTAAATTCTTCTGAAAATGATCATAGAATCATAGAATGGTAAGGTTGGAAGGAGACCTCAAGGATCATCTAGTTCCAACCCTCTGACATAGGCAGGGACACCTCCCACTAGTACAGGTTACTCGAGGCCTCATCCAACCTGGCCTTGAACACCTNTACACTTGGCCTTGTTGAATCTCATGAGGTTGGCCTGGGCCCCCCTCTGCAGCCTGTCCAGGTCCCTCCGGATGGAATCCCTGCCGTCTAGCAAGTTGACTGTGCCACACAGCTTGGTGTCATCTGCAAACTTGCTGAGGGTGCACTCAATTCCTCTGTCCATGTCACTGAGAAAGACGTGAAACAGCACTGGTCCCAGCACTGACCCCTGAGGGATGCCACTTGTCACTGCTCTCCAGGTGGACATTGTGCCCTTGATCACCACTCTCTGTGTGCGACCATCAAAGCATGAAAAAAAATCAGGATGACTGTTTTCAGTCAGAGACATTATGTCATTAAGGATGATAGCTTATCTCTTTCATTTGCATTCTGAGGAAGAATTTTTTTCTGCTCTATGATTAGGCATTGAATAATAATACCCTTTTATCACTGAATGGACCTGGCCTCCAGGACTGAACAGCTGTAAGTTGGTGAGAGGTGTCTTTTATTTAATGTTAATACAGTGAATTGTAATTCCTTTTCATAACTTGTAGTACATAGTAGTAGTAAGCATGAAAATATTTTATGACAAAATACTCTCTGCAGCAAAGTACAACACTTTGTGCCATGTCTTGATAGTTTCTAAGCACTGTTGCAGGTGACACTGAATAGGAGAGCACACTGGAAAAACTGTTGTGAAGATAATTTCCTAGTCTTACTGCAAAGACACTCTTGTGCCTATTAGGATGTGGTAATGGATGTATACAATGCTAAGTGCTTTGTGCCATTTCATGTCTGTTTAGTTGCTGGATGTAAACAGTTTTGTGTAATCAAATGAGGTACATTTTCTTCTCTTTGTATGAAACTTCTCTACCATCTGAGATTTCTGCTATCTCATCACTGATTCTTTCTGGCAACCCACCTCAGTGTTTATCCTAATACTGTATCTTGTAGAACATGTCTTCATTAGCTTAAGTACATTGGAAGTTTTCCAGCTGCAGGCTTTTTAAACCACAAATGAGTAAGGAGGAAAATGTACCTCAGGAAAAGAAAGCTGGACCAACAAGAAACCGTAACAGCTCTGTCTTACTCTTCTGCCTTCAAGGCTTTTGATACCAGTATTCAAAGTATACCTTGAAGGTATATCTTAGAAGACCCAGAAGGAGACTATTGTTGCTTGTCACTTTGGTTAGGGTGAACTGAGACCTGATGTTTTTTCTTGACGTATTCAGGAGTTGGAAGAGGCTGAATTTTTCCCCTTCATATTTTTTTTTCTTTAAGCAGGTGGAACATCTCCAACTATTAAGCATTAGTAGTGATAACACTCCATAGTCAAGATAGATTTTATATTCGGTGCCATAAGATGAGACTGCATTGTCATCAACATTCTCCAATACTGGTTTTGGTACAAATTCCTGGTGTTAAGCCAGATTGGGAAAAATAGTTCTTCAAAGCAGCATGAGAGTTCTTATGTCTGCAGAGTTAGTTTAGTTGCACAAGTGCCGTTCTCTGTTGCTGTGCTTCCTTCTTTCTGTTTTGGGGGTTTTACCTGATCTTCACAAGAGCTGCATTGCTTTGGAATTAATCTGAGTTGCAAGTATGTGGTGGTTTGGCCCTGGCTGGAGGCCAGATGCTCACCAAAGCTGCTCTATCACTCCCCTTCTTAGATGGATGGGGGAGAGGGAAAACACAACCCAAGGCGCTTGAGTAAAGATAGAAGCAGTTTAATGGAACAAAAAAGCAAAGGCTGCACAGAGAAGCAAGAGCAAACCAAGATGTTGTTCTCTGTTTCCCAACAGCAAATGGTGTTCAGTCACTCCTGGGAAGCAGGGCTTCAATACACATAGTGGTTGCTCCTAAGGACAGATGCCATCAACGAGTGTCCCCACACTTTGTTCTTTCACTTAGCTCTTATATCTGAGCTGACATCATATAGCTGACGGCTTTGGCCAGTTTGGGTCAGCAGGCCCAGCTGTGCCACCTCCCAAGATCTTGCCTCACCCCTGAGTGTACTCTTGGGGTGGGGGGAATGTTGGAAAAGCACAGCCTTGGTGCTTGGGTCAGCAGTAGCCAAAACACTAGTGTGTTATCAACACCTAGCTACAGCACTAGAACTAATTCTTTTTGGGGAGAATTAACCCCAGCTCAGCCAAACCCAATACAAAGTAGAAATGCCTGTGGGAAAATAAAAGGGATGCTGATTTCAGTGTCAGTCTTTTTGAGCCAGAACTGTTCCTATAATGCCAACAAGTTGTACTTTGATCAGGGTACCAGTGCACTTCTTGCAGTGCAAATAAACAGAAATGCAAATACTCATCAATCTCCATCATTTTCCTCTACCTCAATCTTGTTTCCGATTGTGTACTTGCTTGGGTGTAAATTAATGCTGTCACTTGTCCCATCTAGAGACTGGCCACTTAGACATCTGTCTCTCCTTCAATGGTTAATGTTGTTCTCATCACTTATAACGAAAAATGCATCTCGGGACCTTCCTGGGGAGATAGCTTGTCTTTCCACCTCTCCCTTTAAGCTCAATCTGTTCAGATACCTATTAACAACTTTATGAGTATTAGCCAATTGTTGACACATACAAATGTTAGTGGCAGTAGGAAAGTAGCTGTTGATATTTCTTTATGCTTTCAACTTTGTGTTTTATTTCAGCCTGCTTGTGCTGTGGAAAATTCCAATACTAATGGCTTCTTTCCCCAGTTGAAGTGTTAACATGGTAAAAACACATGGGATTTGTGGTGTCTAGGAGTGTGGGGTTTGGGGTTGTTTTTTGTTGGGTTGTTTTATGGGTTTGGTTTTTTTTGTTTTTCACCTTCTGATTTGAACTCTTAATGTGACTAAATTGGACAACACATTTATCCATGTGCAAGAGCTACATAAGCATCTGTAGAGCATCTGTTGCTCTAGGTTCTGTCTTAATCCTACCATTTTAAGTTTCAGGTTTGATATTTATGGTGTTCTTTGTATTATTTGCTCAGTACTTTCATTGTAATTCTTTCCTCAGCTACATTTCTATTCTGCTACTCATACTATAGCATACACAATACTGTCAAATTCTTTTTTGGTCCTAGACAAACAAAATAGTCTGGGGCTGCATTTAAAATGTTAAATCTTGGCTCCTTATATGCCTTCACAAAGGCAAACCAAGATTTTCTGCCATCTTGAAATGCCTGAAGCCCTTTTTCCCAAGAAGCTAAAGGCTGCAATGTTTTGTATTGCCATAATGTATTTTTATCCCATACATCATGAGCTTCTTTACCTCTCCAACCTGTTTGCTTCCAGCACTATTTTGTTTTGGTGGTATTTTGCTTTTTTTTGTGAAAGAACTCACTAGCCCTAGAGGAGAGGATTTTTGTTTGGGTTAATGATTTATCCTGCTCAGCAAGAGCCTGATGTATGTCAAAGCTGGCAGGTGTCCAGAGGCAAGAACAGAGACCATAAAGTATTTGAGAGAGTAAGAAAACCCATTATGGGGCTCCTGTGGCTGCCTCAAGTAATTTCACAGAATCCTGACATGGGGGTTGGAAGGAACCTCTGGAGATTATCCAGTCCAACCACCTGCTAAAGCGAGGTCACCCATAGCAGGTTGCCCATGATCACAATGTCCAGGAAGGTTTGGAATCTCTCCAGAGAAGGAGACTCCACAACCTCTCTGGACAGCCTGCTCCGGGGCTCTGCCACCCTCAAAGAAGTTTCTCCTCATACTCAGGTTATAAAGTCACGGAATCGTTAAGGTTGAAAAACACCTTTAAGATCATATAACCCAACTACGCTGACCACTAAACTATATCCTGAAGCACCATACCTATGTTCTCAACCTCATTTCTCAGCATCTCCTTCACTTTATTAAGCTAATGACTATGATTGGTTTCACTGAGCTTTCCAATTAGAATGTAAAAGATAAAGTTAAGAATTATTTATTCTGATATAATCTGCTATGTGACTGCTTGACTTGAGTGTTACCTCACATGAACATCTTTCGTGAATAATTCCATAGCTGGGCACCAGTGTTCACCTTTTCTGCAGCCTTTTTTAAATTACTTTAGAAGACATCTTTGTGAGTTATGGGTAGGAATAACCCATGATTCATCAATTCACTTTCATTCAAGCATATTATCTGCAAAATTTATAACAAATATGCGTGTTAAACCACATGAATCTTAATAGCACTCCTCACCTGTGTGCCCTATGGAATAAACAAGTTCTTACTTAAGTCACTGAAAATATATTTACTGTATGTTTCAGTTTACTAGAACACAAAGAACCATGAGAGATAGCCCAAGAAGGCCTAACATGACACTTTCAGGGAAAGCACTGCAAAACCTAACATGGATCTGTGGGAAAGACTAATTCTGAGGTAAAGGAAAATCACAAATAATTTTTTGTTTTTAAGCTCCATGAAAATACTCTACTCTTGCTATGTGGATTATATGCTGTCAGTAAGCACCTGGGTCCTTATCAGCAGTAGATTATTTTTACACTCTTTATAATGTTTCAGTTACTATTTCTGGAAGATACTGTATAAGTTAATCACTCAAAGTAATAATTGAAGTCTGCAAAAAAGGAAAAATGGCAAATACACAATTTTTTTTATTATGTTGTTTTAAAGTACCCAAACTCTGGCCTGATTATATTTTCTTCTTTTTTGGGGGTGAGATTGGGTCCAGGCTGAAGTAAAAACCAAATGGAGGAATTATTATTCCCATTTCTAGAAATGTAAAAAAATGTGGTGTGACAGTTTGGGAGTTACCTGCCCCNGTGGTGTAAAACTTATCTCTTGTATTTGACACCAACCAAAATGAACGTTAAATAATTTCTAAAGTTAAATCATTTTCACTTAGAGGCCTATAAAATGTAGAAGTTGCAATTCTAGGTACTAAGGTGAAAATGTTAAATTGGTCTAGTTGTTCTGTTGGCATTGGGACTGTCCCCTTTCTTGCCAAGTACATTGGATGAAGTATAGCCATTTGTTGATCACTGTGGTAAAACAGAAGAAACAAGAAGTGCAAAGAAATAGAATAAACAGTAAGTTATGCTATTCTTAGCATTTTAGAAATGCTAAATACATAAATTCAACAATACGCATATAGATTGAGAATGGCTGAATTACCTATTGAACATGCAGTCAGATTAACTGGAATGTCCTCTCAGGTTTGTACTCAGAAGTAGCGAAATGAGCCAGGAAAGCAGAGCATGAAGGCTTACTGCCATAGTTTCTGCTGTCACACTATCTATTCAGCATTGTCCAAAACTGGAACAGATTGTTCCAAGGGTGCCCTCTGTGGAACATAAATGGCTCAGGAACCCAGACAAGACAGCAATGCTGCCACAGATGTGGAAGGAGGACTAAGATGTCTACTTTTTTCCCAAAGGCATTAGCTGGTCCGAGAAAATGTGTTACCTTTGGCAAAGGAAGGCTCTAGGATAAAAAAGTACAGAGATATTTGCTGGAATGCACCTTTTTGGGGAGCAGCTCTATGCCAGACAGTAAAGCACACCCTCAAAGCCTGCGAGACTTTTCCTATTAACCAGATTACTTTGCCTGGAAAACACTAGGACCATCAAGTAGCTGTACTTTATTTCTGTAATCAGTATCACAGAATCAGAGCAAGTATTACTAATTTGCCTGCCACAAGACTGTACGGAATTATTTAATGTAATAGAAGCAGATGCAAAGCACTGAAATAGCTTTTTGATTACTTACTATTGTGCTTGTTTCAGTCTTTGTGGTCTCAATTCAGTATTTGAATTGTAAGTTATCGTGAGACTTGGAACTATGAAGCACAACAGCGATGAACAAATGTGGAAAATGTCAGCTAGGATACTTTGATTTTTATAACCTGTCATTGTGAAAATGCGCTCTTACTAAATTGTTCCCCAGCAACTGCTACTTAAAGAATACAGGCAAGTCTTTTCAGGTTTTGCCGCTAATCTACACACATTGGATGCCTCAATGTCTTGTACAAGCTGTATTGTCTAATTGCTATGGCTATTCTCTGGATCCTTTTCCACTTAGTTGTTTTTCTCAAATAGCCTATGTTGAAATAAGTGCAGCAACAGAAGTAGCAGTGCCAAACACTGAGGTAACGCAAGTCTGTTCCCTATTGCTTCATTCAAGTACCACATGTTCACCTGCCCAGGTGCCGCACCAGGAGACCTCAGGACCACTCGCTGAGATGCCTACGTTCTCCTCAGGAGGGTGCTCAAGCCTTTGAACTTAGCCTTCCTGCCTTTAAAGGTTCAACGCACAACTTGCGTTTGGGAACAAAAAAGCGTATTGCTTGCTTCTATAAACGTGCCGAGCACGTCTGCTCTCACTGACCTTAGCTGAATTGAAGAAACCGGTGGCTTCAACCCAGAGACCCAGCCGCGGTAGCCGGACAAGGTCCGGTCCTGTGAACCCGAGCTGCTCGATGCTGAATGCGTTGCTTGCCTTTAATTATTGACCAGCCGTGTGCTGAGTGTTCTGACACCGTCCTGCTCGGTGTCACACTGACAGCTATACGCTTGCTTGCCATGCGCTGCACTGAAGCACGCGCAGCGACAGTTTCCAGGAGGAGCTTTTTCTGTCTCCTGACACGCCTGCGCCAAAACTACGCCTGCAGCAAACCTGCGCCTGCTTCCCGGGGCCCTGCTAGCAGTACCCCAGCGTGCGCGCCTAGGCGCTGCCAGTAGCGACCACGATGCCCCTCCCGCCGCGAAGCCTCTTCTCTGGGCCCCGCTTCACCCAATCAGAGAGCCCTCTTCTTGCCCCACGGCTTACTGGGAGGTGTAGTCTAGGAGAGGCAAATCCACACGGCGCGACCTCCTCGGTGAACTCCGTTACCCGAAGGACTCTACGGCTCTACCGGCCAAGCTAGAACAGCACTGGGAGCTTGGGGAGGCCAATGGGAGAGCGTTGAAAAGCCAAGCCAAGCAGGGCGGGGTTGCAGTTGGCGGTCCGCGCAGAACGGAAGACGGGCGAGTGGATTGATTTGCGCTTGCGTTGGCATTGTCGGCTTGTTCTTAACCGCGGGTGCAAAGAAGGCGAGCAGGGGTGTGGGCTTGTCTCGGGGTTGCTCCCCTCGCCTGGTACTTTAGCTGCCGCTGCCCTTGCCCTTCTGCTGCGGTGGCTTCCTCCCGCCCCCCCAACAGGCTGCGTTTTATTTTAGCGGCAGTACCTCTCACAGGGCGGGGACGGGAAGCGGCTGCCTGGCCTCTCGCCGGCAGTGCTGTGGCGGAAGTGCCCCGCTTCGTTGCTGGACAGGAACGGGGTTGGTCCGCTGTGGTCTCCGCTGCAGAGACCGTAGCTGGCAGGACAGAGGACGATGTGCGGTTTGTGGCTTGAAAGCGTCGGCAAAGGAGGCTGCCCCCTAATGGGAGGTCTTCCTCTTGGCAGCGTTGCCAGGGCTGAGTGCGTGTGGGAGCAGCGCTGGGAGGGCAAACAGCTTCGGGAGTCCAGTGTGCTTCCAGCCATTAAAAAAGGGTACTCGATGTCGGGGGCTTAGAAAAGCAGTGACTTGTGAATGTTAAAGAGTATTGCTTCTGCCTCTGCAGCTCCGCAAGTTGTCTCACGATGACTGCCTGGATGCCTTCTGATGCGTTAGGTCGAAGAATCTTGTGTGGCGCAGAGTATGCAACGGTGCGCTATGTTGGCAGTGTTCCTCCTACAGCAGGTGAGCGTCACAGTAGTAAATCATCATTAATGTTTGCTTTCAAAATTCTAATTCTATTTTTAATTAAGGAAAAAACAAGTAGAATGTGGCAGTTTACAAATTGGGGGTTTTTCCCTTGTGCGTTCTCGTGTAAATATGGTGACTCCTAATCTGATAAGTTTTATGGGGAGTTGTAGAAGTTTTTTTTAGACTTGTCTAAAGGAGAGTAAGAAGTCTTTTGGTTGAAATTGACTTTTTTTTCTTTTAGATTAAAATCTTAGTGCCTTCTCTTTTCCATTAGTTTTTATGAATTTATGAGTTCCCTGATCTCTGTATAATGGCGTAGACTGGCAAGGAGAGAGACAGGCAGCAACTGATCAAATAGAGTAAGATGCTCTTTCAGTTGCATATTCAGGTTAATGGGGACAAGCAAAACGTAGGCCAGTGTGCTGGAACATCTGACAAGTCCGATTGTGAGAACACCAAGTCATCTTTGAAAAACTGCTATAACAAAATGGGGAGGTTGCTGATGCTTAGAGGGAGGCTAGCTTTGCATACAGCCCTAGAAGAGGCAAGAAGGGTGACTAGGGAAATGTAGACTCATCAGCTTCACTTCTGTTTCTGGAAAGATCATGTAGCATGTACCCTTGGAATCCATTTCCAGGCCTGTGAAGGACAGGGAAATACTTGATACTTACAAAGAAAATGTTGTGTTTAGCAAACTTAAGTACCTTCTGCGGTGATACACCTGAGAATGTGGGCAAAGGGACAATGGGATGTAATGTCCCTTCAAGTCTTTTACAGGGTCTCTATAAAGAATCTTACTTAGAAGCTAGAGAAATACAAGCCAGATGAATGGACTGTTAAGTGGCTTGAAAATCCACAGGTCTGTCAAGTGAAAGAATGCAAGTTAGTGATTGTATATCTGGTAATATACAGAAATAAATCCTGGAGTCTGTATTGTTTAGCATGCTCATCAGTGTCTCAGATAGTGAACAACACCTTGAACTGGCTGATGCGACAAAAGGTAGAGCTACGGTCCAAAGTAACTTTATAAACTAGATTTGGATCTAAGAGATTCGAGGAAGATCAATTTCCACATACAGTGTGAAATAGATTCACATATCAGTACAAATCAGGGAGCAACAGCATGGTCTGTTGGAAAGGACTTGGGACGATACTGTCATGAATATGAGCCAACAGTGAGCTCTTGTCGCAAGCAAGATGCCTGTTGTACTGGGTTAGCTTAGAATGATGAATCATGACCAACAAATCAAAAGAAACTGTTACCCCACTCACGTGGAAGGGGGGTTTTGATAAGTTGCAGTTGGAATAATGTATCTGGTTTGGGACCATGTGTGTTCCAGAAGGATACGGATAAACTCAAGAAGATCCATCAGAGGGCTAGCAAAGTGGTCTAGGTTATAGAGCACATGTGTGTAAAGACGTTGGATCTGGACTTAGTTGATGTGGTGGAGAGAAGATTAAATGGCATCTGATAGCTGCCTACACCCATTTAACAAGCAGTTAAAAAGATTACGGAGCCAAATTCTTCTTCACAGAATCACAGGGGCTGGAAGGGACCTCAAAAGATCATCTACTCCAACCCCCCTGCCAGAGCAGGATCACATATACCAGATCACACAGGAACGTGTCCAGGCAGGTTTTGAATATCTCCAGAGAGGGAGACTCCACAATGGTCATGGGCAGCCTGTTCCAGTGTTCTATCACCTTCACAGGGAAAAAAATTCCTCCTCATGTTTACATGAAAATTCCTATGCCTCAGCTTCCACCTATTGCCCCTTGGTCTGTCATTGGGCATTGCTGAGCAGAGCCTGGCTCCATCCTTCTGGCACTCACCCTTTACATATTTATAAACACTGATGAGGTCACCTCTCAGTCTCCTCTTCTCCAAGCTAAAGAGCCCCAGCTCCCTCAGTCTCTCCTCATAAGAGAGATGTTACATTCCCTTAATCGTCTTTGTGGTTCTGTGCTGGACTCTCTCAAGCAGTTTTATGTCCCTCTTGAACTGGGGGGCCTAGAACTGGACACAGTAATCCAGATGGCCACACCAGGCAGAGTAGAGGGGCAGGAGAATATCTCTTGACCTACTAGCCACAGCCCTTGTAATACACCCGAGAATGTCATTGCCCCTCCTGGCCACAAGAGCACACTGCTGGCTCATGGTCAACCTCCCATCAGCTAGGACCCCCCAGATCCTTTTCCCCTTCGCTGCCTTCCCCAACCCATACCGATACATGGGGTTGTTCTTTCCCAATGCAAGACTCTACACTTGCCTTTGTTGAATTTCTTTAATTTTTTTTACTGCCCAGCTTTCCAGCCTATCCAAGTGTCACTGAATGGCAGTACAGCCTTCTGGTGTATCAGCCACCCCACTCAGTTTGGTGTCATCAGCAAACTTGCTGACAGTGCACTCTGTGCCCTCATGCAGGTCATTGATGAATATATTGAACAGAACTGCTTCAAGTACCAACCCCTGTGGGACTCCACTAGTTACAGGCCTCCAACTAGACTCCATCCCACTGACCACAACTCTGTTGTCTTCTTTCCTTCAACCAGTTCCCAATCCACCTCACTACCTGATCATCCAGACCACATTGCCTCCGTTTAGCCAGAAGGATACTGTGGGAGACAGTGTCAGATGCTTTACTGAAATCAAGATAAACCACATCCACTGCTCTACCATCATCAATCCACCTGGCTGTGTCCTCATGAAAGGCTTTCAGGTTGTGCAAACATGACTTCCCCTTGGTAAAACCATACTGACTGCTCCTAATGACCCTCTTGTCCTTGATATGCCTAAGGACAGTCTTAAGGAAAAGTTGCTCCATTACCTTTGCAGGTATGGAGGTGAGGCTGACTGGTCTATAGTTGCCTGGATCCTCCTTAATCTTTTTGAAGACTGGAGTAATGTTTCCCCTCCTCCATGCCTCAGGCACTGCTCCTGTCTGCCGTGACTTACTGTAGATGGTGCAAAGTGGTCTGGCAGTGACCTGTGCCAGCTCCCTCAGCACCCGTGGGTGCATGCCATCAGGACCCATGGACTTACAGATGTCCAAATTACTTAACTGTTCCTTAACTCAGTCCTCATTAACCAAGGAATGTCATGCTTTCCTCTGGTGCCTCAGGTGTCAGGGACTCCTGAGGACAGTCTCCAGCAGTATAGGTGGAGATGAAGAAGGCATTTAGTAACTGCTGCCTTTGTGTCCTCTCTCACCAGGGCACCCACCTCATCCAGCAGAGGGCCTTCATTGCCTCTAATGTTAGCTTTTGCTGCAGTGTATTTGAAGAAGTCCTTTTTGTTATCCTTGACCTCCCTTGCAAGGTTGAGTTCCAGTGAGGCCTTAGCCTTCCTAGTTGCCTCCCTACATCCTCTTGATGACAGTCTCCCAGATAGACAGCCCCTCCTCCCATGATCTGTAGACTCTTTCCGCTTAAGTTTGCTTAGCGGTTCCTTACTTAAACATGCAGGTCTCCTGGCTCCCTTTCTCAGCTTCCTACTTGCTGGGATGCACTGATCTTGAGCTTTAAGAAGAGGTCCTTGAATGTCAACCAACTATCATGGGCCTCTCAGCCTTCTGCTGAGATTTCACCCAGCAATTGCTTGAAAAGGCCAAAATTTGCCCTCCTGAAATCCAGGGTTGTAGTCCTACTTGATATCCTGTTCCTACCAGACAAGATCTTGAACTTCACCATCTAGTGGTCACTAAGGCCAAGGCTGCCCTCGACCTTCACTGCTTCAACCAGACCCTTCTTGTTAGTTAGATTATTTAATAAGGGACAGTGGCCACCCATTGGCTGGAAGGGTTCAAACTGGACATCAAGAAAATCTTTTTCTCCACAGAAGTAATGCAGCACTGGAATAAGCTGCCCAGATAAGTTGGAATCTTTCTCAGCTTGTATATTTTCAAGATCTGACAAGATAAAGACTTAACCCGGCTGACCTGTTTAGTCAGCCTTCTCTCTCTTTTGAGAGAGAAGATCAGGAACTTCAGACGTTCCTTGCAACCATGATTTTTGTGGCTATGGTGCTATAAATTTGAAAATGTATGTACCATGTTTTTCAGGAGTTTGGCTCGGTGTGGAATGGGATGATCCTCAGAGAGGAAAGCATGATGGTACCTATGAAGGAACACAGTATTTTAAGTGCAGGTGAGTTATTCGAAGGCCCCACCTGGAGTACTGTGTGCAGTTCTGNTTTAGTTTGTTGGAAAATGTAAGAATACTTTTCTTTGAAATTAATTCCTCGTTAATGTTGTTGAAAAAGTTAAACCCGTTGATGAGAGGATAAGCAAATCATTCCTTTTTCTGTGTTTTGTTTCCTTCAGCTTGTATGTAAATGAAAGTCATAATAGCTGAATGAATCAGTCCAGAGACTCGGTTTGCTTAGTTTCCTGCCTCTGATACTGGCTAATAGCAGATGACTGGAGAAGCGTGAACAATAAGAGTATGTAGTGGCAGGTTTTCCAGAGCCAGAAGTGGTGTGTTTATACATGTACTTCTCTTTGCTCTTACTTGATGATTCAACAGAGAAAATTTGTTACAAGAATTTCTTCCAAAGAATGCTTAAAACAAATAGTAACTGTGCTTATGTTTCCTAACCTTTGAGCATGTTTTATCCACTTTGGAGTAGATGAGTCTTTATATCTGAACATAGGAATATGGTATGGAAGGGGGTTACAACTGTTACTGTAACATAGTAGAAGATAAAAGTATTATTTCTGTATTGTGGGGGAAGTATGTCTGATGTTCAGTCTGTCAGGTCTTCTGGAGACAAATGGAATTCTTTGAGATAGCAAAAGAGACTACTGTATTTCTATTGAGAACTGACAGCAGCTCAGGGGTTATTAAAGAATGTACTTTATTATGAATTCAGATCAAAGCTGTTTTCAAGCCAGCAAGTAGAACCCTTTGGTCTCAGACTAAATCAGCAGAAGAATTTATCTATTGCAAAATACAAAATTAAAATTAGTTGTGTTGAGGTCTTTTGTGGGAATTCTATCTTTTACTTGTAGCCAAGTAAGCATAAAGAGGCAGGGGGGTAGATTATGTTCAGTAGCACAAGTCAAAGTTCTTAGTCTGTATTTGTGTAAGTCGGAAGCCCTAGAGACCTCATTAGCAGGAAATAAGTTTATATGCCAAAATCCATTCTTTATAAAACAACTAAATAAACACCTGTGAGGATTGGATATTTTTTTCCCTTTTATCTAGTAATAATAATAGAGCTTAAGGAGAATAAGCACACAATGCAAAAACCCAAAAAGTTCAACATTGGTGGATTTTTCTTAACTAAAGTCTGGGAAATTAGGGTCTTAGAGCAACTATGTAATTTGATTGAACATATTAGCAGGAGTTTCTTCTTAAATGCCTTATATTTCACTATAGCAGTTTCCAAGTTAAAGCTAGTTGTATTCTGCTGTAGAAGAAATAATGATTGGCTGGCATTATGCATCTTCCTAGATGTTAGGAGGAAGTTCTTTACAGTGAGGGTGGTGAGGCACTGGAACAGGTTGCCCAGGGAGGTTGTGGCTGCTCCCTCCCTGGAGGTGTTCAAGGCCAGGTTGGACGAGGCCTTGAGTAACCTGTACTAGTGGGAGGTGTCTCTGCCTATGGCAGGGGGTTGGAACTAGATGATCCTTGAGGTCCCTTCCAACCCTACCATTCTATGTTTCCTGGACAGAAGAAGTAACATCTCGTGGATGTTTTTCAGCAACTCTAGTGCTTTACAGTTGTGTGCATATAGTATTTCTATACATGTGCAGAGACTCTTGCTTTTCTAGCAACCTTTAGCATACTCCAGGAGATTACATCTTAGATAGTGCTCTCAATGCTTATTGTAGGAATCAACTTCTTGAGTCAAACTGCATATACACTTCCACTTAAATGTAATGATCTTTAAACGTGTTGTTGTTACAATATCTGTTCTTTGTATTTTGCTTTGTTCTAATCAGAGAAAGTCCTTCTAGAGTCTTAAGAGAATAAATAATAGTTCAGGCAATCAACCATGACTCGAAAACATAGCTTTTTCTGTGCAGCTTGGCTCATGTACCAGTTGTGAAGATACCACACAGAACTGTCAGAGTTGGAAGCGACCTCAAGGATCATCTAGTTCCAACCACCCTGTCATGGACACTGACGCTTTCCACTATATTGGGTTGCCCAGAGCCACGTCCAGCCTGGCCTTAAACTTCCAAGGACAGGGCTTCCACCACCTCCTTGAGCAACCTGTTCCGGTGTCTCACCGCCCTTATGGTGAAGACCTTCCCAATGTCTAATCTAAATCTACCCTCGTCTAGCTTGGATCCATTCCCCCTAGTCTTATCACTACCACCCTAAAAATTCCCTCACCAGCTTTCTTGTGGCCCCTTTAAGATACGCTAGGCCACAATAAGGTCTCCTCATAGCCTTCTCTTCTCCAGACTGAACATACAGGCAAACAAGTAAAAAGTGGTTACTTTTTTTTTTAAGATAAGATTTTGGTGGAGTTCTTTTAGCCTACAACCTAAAATGTCACCTCTTATCTATTTCCCCCAAACATCAGTAGTATTCTTTATATAATGTGTATACCTATGTAACAGTAAATAAAATGTCTTGTCTTTTCTTCCCCCACCTAAAACCTTATCGGTAGTATCCTTTGCTTACAACCCTACTTTGCCCACTCCCTGAGTTCTGATAAGCAGAAGCAGCTGATGGAGTAGCCTGTAGTGTAAACAAATGCAACAAAAGGACACCTTTTAATTCTGTTAAAGGTAATTCCATTAAGAATGTTGGAGTTCTTTATGGTTTTTTGTTTGTTTGAGTTTTAATTTTCGTTTGGTGTTCTATTTGGTTTGTTGTTTGGGTTTTTTTTTAATATCGTTGAGAGTGATATTTCAAAATCATAAAAGGAAAATAAAATTAATTTCAGGTTCTCACTACCAGAGGATCTTGTTTGTAGCCCACAGCTATATGTGATCTTTGTTGTAAGTTTTTTTGTGGTTTTTTTTTTTAATACAACCTAAACTTTTGTATTTCGTGACAGTGTGTTTAACTGGCTCATATATTACGTGGTGCTAATAAGTCGTCTTAAGAATATGAGAACCAAAGAACAAACTGGTTGCATTTCATCATGAGCAAGTGCATCAGCATGGCATCATGAGCAGCTATGGATTAGCTGGAGATGGCAACGCATGCTCTAGTGGGATTTTTCATGCTTTTTTTTCTCCTGATGATAGTCTTGTTTCCTAACAGCTGATGGTGCTGGTTTGAGGCTAATTGGAATATCTTAATAAGAAAAATTAGATCATTGATTGTGAAAAGAAAATAATTATGAAGTCTATATAGTTCATTGGTTTGCTAAGAGGGCTAAAAAGCTGTAAATACAGCTTCATCTTGCTTCATCTTACAGACTAGCCGTCTGAGCTGAGTCTGGTAAATTTCAATAGTAGGGGGGAAAGTTCCCAACCCACTTCACTGATAAAGCTATTATGGTAGCTTTCGGTTGCAGTAGTGTACTGCATCAGTACTGACTGTTGTAATTAAAATATGCTGTTTTCTACAGTCCTTCAAGAGAAATGAGGAGTAGGCAAGCCTTAAAATAGTGTTAAATTTTATGTACAGTTTTTTAAATGTATGCTTTCAAATATGTCCTCATCCCATAAACCCATTCAGAGAGTTATACGCATGTGCTCCCCTGGGCAATGTGTTATGACCTCATGCACCTCCCATGGGAATGTGAGGGCCTTAGCCGCACACACCTCCTGTGGGAGACATGGGTGCTCCCAATTCTGTGTCCTGGTGCTGCTTCCTGCAGTCTATGTACGTGCATGCTGGTAGAAAGTACCTCTGAGGTCGTATGTGTGCACTGAGTTGCAGGCTGTGTACGTTGCTCCCCACAAGGTCTGTACTCGCTGGGCACAGGCTCACATTAGCACCTGACCAGGCACGTCTGGCCTAGGCAGAGATGCACTGCTGGTGGAGTGTTTTTTGGGATGGCGTCAGACTGGGTTTTGACTACTGTTCTCACGCTTACTTCCAGGTTCAGTCCTCCCTCTTGTTGACCTTCTGCCAGATTAAACATCTTCATTACCCTCCTCTGAGTCAGTTTTGAGTGTTCTATTCACACAGTGTTTACACAGGCATTCCTATTTTAGCAGCTGGTTTTATCCTTTCCATTTTGCTGGGGGGAGATGTGTGAATTTCCCACCAGGAGATACTGTTCTCTGCTTACTTCACAAGATGGGAGGAACATGCTGCTGTATCACGCATTTAGAGTCATAATTGAAAGGAGCACATTTCACACCACACCCCACTCTCCGTTAAAGAATATATTTTGTTCTTTCTAGATCGCTTCCCAGAGAAATCCTAATACTTCAGCAGATACTGTTACTACATGTATTCACCATATTGTAAACAGTTTCTCCAGGTTTGACTTTCACAGCAAGCCAGAGAAATAGGAAGGTAAAGCTTGCTTCTCTCACTTTTTCAGCCTGGCAGAATTGGAATCGCTTCCCAGATCTTTGAGGCCTTTTGCCCCTCTTTGTGTGACTGAGTGATTTTTTCTTCTGATGGGAACTTTGACTTTTGTATGTTTGTGTAGTCCTGAAATGCCAGGCTGTCTTGGCAAAGGCACTGCATGTTTTCAGTTTTACCTTCTTCAGCGAGTTTTGTAATTTGCATATGGGCACATTTTTAAATTTACAGACAGCAGTTGTGACCAACTAGATGTTACTGTTTGCATGATATTTATACTCCTGCCCAAAAGAAGATCCGTTTATAGTAATTAGACTATCTCTCCTTCAAGAATGACAAGATTCAGCTCCAGCAATATCTACTTAGAGCATAAACAAACTCTTCAAACACAGGAAGATGTCAATATCACTTTAGCGTCTATGAAGAAAAAGCAGTTGTCATTTAGCAAGGAGAAGGATGTGTTCCAAGAGTCCTTTTAACTTTAGGTCTCAATTAGGAAGTTTTGATTGCTTTGCTGTGTGCCACTGTACCCATCCAAGACTTCTGCTTTCCGCCCTCAGTGGAACAGTGTTGAAACAAAACTAACCCTAACCACTTACTCAAATATGTCTTGTGCATCAGCAGAACCTCAAGATAGAACTTGGAACTGCATAAGTCTTTTTTTCCTTGTGTGAAAGCTTACTCGGATTTCATGTCTGTTTGATTAAAGTAAACTCTCAAGAACTTCAGGTGTTTGCAAAGCTTCTGTTGTGCAGTCAGGAATTTGATCTATCCCAACAGGTTAGTGTTAGGTGTTACAAGCATTGTTTGATGTCACAGCTGCCACAGACTGTTCTAAAACTTGGAAGAATTTTCTTTACTACAGTGTGTAAATTCTTCTAAAAGAAGTCTGGTCTGTTCAAATCCATCTAGTCATGATGATAACTTCCTTGAGATTATCATTGCAAACAGGAGGTACCGGGCAAAGAAGCCTTTTCATCCACCTTTACCATCTAGGTTGATAAAGCCAAGAGCCCTCTCCTCAGCTAAAAGATTGCTGCAGTCAGACAGCTCAAGGGTGTACCTGCTGGGATAACACAGTTTATCTACCACTGAATTATTCTTCAGGTACTGTGAAGTAGATGTATGTGGTGTTTCTCTAACATACAAGTTTAATGATGACCAGTGTCACTTGTTTTACATTAGCAAAGAACAATGATGCCAGATTTCTTCTTTATTCAGGGAAATAATTAGCCAGTAGAAGCTGATAGCTAATCTAAATTTCAATAAATATATTGCGAGGGCCCTGGACATACAAGCAGATGGGCTTTATTGCTTCAGGCTACTGAATTGTGAATAGGAAATGTCTTACAAGCAGACTTCTGAGACTGGAGTCAACCACTCTATTTTAAAAGTCAGTAAGAAGTTTCAGTATTTACCAGTGCCAGCTGGTTGTCAGCGCTTTACTTGAGCATATTCCACATTTTCTGCTGCTTAAGGAAATTGGGACATGTCTTCTACTGCTTCATTTCTGAACAGTGTATTGTCCTGACTCTGGGACATTGTAAACACATGGGAAGTAAACCCCTGTTTTCAAACTTCTGAATACTCATCTTAAGTCAGGTTGATCAGTAGTCTGCATCTTCTTCCATCTCATGATATGCATGCTGAATGATTCTCTGGATGAGGATTTACCTGTTTAGTTTGTAGTTAAGGAAAATGCTTGTGAATAGGTGTGCTTTTTCACATGTCCAGGTGCTGCACATTGGTTGGTCAATACGTACATATGACTTGTAGAGTTCATATTCCCTAGCATGAAAGTGAATACGGGGAGAGTATTTTAGGGAAAATAAGTTATAGGTAGCGTGACCTCTTTTTGCCTGAAAATAGGTTTCTATTGCAGTCTTATTTTCTGTCCTGTCTGACAGTTCTTGAAAAAGTAGATTAAATTAATACAGTGGAATTGAAAAAGAAACTGATGTAGGTTCGGGAGTTATCCGCCCCCCCACACTTTGTAAAATGACCCAGGCTANAGGCTTTGGAATGGATTCAAGTATATACAGAGCATGCACAGTGCTTAGAAGTGACTGGAACAGGAGAGAGAAACCCCCCTGATCTTGCAAGGACAAAAACCAAAAAGTAGAAGGCCCTTAAGACAAATGTACTGTGCTTTTCCTGTACCTTCAGATGACAAGAGGCAAGGTAACTAGTTTCCTTTGCCTTTTTTTTTTTTTTTTCCCAGAGGTAGAACTAGCTTCTGAAAAGACAAAGAGGAAGGATGAGACAATAGGAATGGTGACCTGAAATGACAAGAATGGGCTTAGGAGTGGGTATGGTGATGGACTGGCCTAAAGGGCTTGACTGCCAGAGAAAAATGGCATGACAAGAGAGGTGCAAATGTAGGGGTCTGCATTAGCTCTGAGAGAGTTGGGGAAAGCAGAGAACAAAAAGCAGCAGAACTGTCAAATATGGAGATGGGGATGGCAAAACAGGGAGAATCAAGGACAGGAGAGGTCCAGCAAGACCTAGGATGAATTACAGATGTACAAGATTCTTTCCAGGGTCACAAATAGAGTCCTGCACTATCTGCTATCTGTGAAACTCTTTTACCTAATTAAATGTGAAAAGTGCAATGGTTCATAGGTAAGAGATGTTATAGTTTAGGTGGCAAAAATGTAATTTATTGTTTTAAGCAGTGGTGTTCGGAAAAGGTCAGATAATTTTTACATTTAAGGAAGTTTAACATTTAAATTAGCCAAATGTTTGAAAGCTATTAAGACCTTCAAAGGAATAGAAGAAAAGATTTAAGGTTACTAGATTTAAAATGTAGAACTGAAAATACTTGTGGAACACAAAAGTACACACCAGATTTACATTCCCTAAGAGTATGTCTTTCTGCTTGTTTTATGTCTTTCTGTTTGTTTTGTAATCATTGTGCTCTAGACTTAATCACCACAATACTAGACTAAAAATATTTTTAAAGTGAATAGCATCTGGTTTCTACACAGATCCTCCTTTAGGGTGTGAGAGTACTTGAATGACTATTAGAGATGTTAATGAGTGAAACTGGCACAGGCAATTTCCAGTAGTGATTATTTATTTATTTTTAATGCAAATATGAGTAGATGATGGCTGAGCTATTCCCTTTACTTTCAATAGGTGCATAGGACTAAGAGTCTCTAGGTAATGGTGTTCTGAGAGATTTTTTGAGCTCCGTAGCGTTGGTGGTTTATATTATGGTTTGCTGATTTGCCACTTGGCTTTTACATGATGTTTGGAAAAGAATTTTATTTACATAAGTGAGTTTTTCCTCCTGGGTACTTTTTGGCTAAGGTCTGTACTCTTCTCAACTGGAAGCCAGACAGGTAATCATAGCTACAAATTTTCTTCCTACCATTTTCTGGTCTATCCTTCTGTCGGATCCTCCATCAGCTCTGTGATACCATTCTCACAACTTGTCTCTGTCACCTCTTTCTAGGTACTGTTTTTCCTTACTAGCTGTACTAGAAATTGTCATGCAATAAACTTTTTTTTCAGTGCTCAAGAAAAATTAGGAAACTTCCTAAGACTACATGGAACACAGTGGATAATTCTGTTGAATATTCAGTTTCAAAATTATTACCGAGATGGAATTTTTAGAAGTTTGTGTGAGAGTTGCAAGAGGTACAATTTGCATCTTGTGTCATTTGAGTGAATGGAAGGACAAGGCTGCGTTCTCTCAGTGAATTCTTCAAGTCAAATACAATGAGGCAATGACTGTTCTGTGTGTTTCGATGGGTCTTTAGGCTGCGCTAAGACTCCAGACATGTTTGTTGTGTGAGTTAGGTAACTTCGTGTCTGTCCAGAGGTAGAAACTTAATTTTCCAGAAAAACTGAGTTCATCATTGTTGTGGGTTTAAGAAGAGCCGACAGTGAAGCTTTAAAACAAATTGGAGGAAAAAACAGAATTATATTTGGAAAAAGAGTTATAGATAGAAATTACAAAGTAGATACAGAATCCATAAGCAAACCCCCTGAATTTTCCCAACCCAAAACTAAATCTTATCATCCCCAATGCTCCAATCCTCCCCCCACCCTCATGCCTCTGCCATCCAAGAGGCCTAAGCACAGCCTCTGGAGGCCCCAACCAGGCCTATCCTTACATGTTTGTCCCAATAACACAGCTCCTGCCCTGTACAAGGCTGGAGGGGGAGGAAAGGAGAGCAAGCTGGCCTTGCCATGAGCTTATGAAGAGATAGCAGAATTGTGGGATTGAATAACAATCTTCAAGTCCCTAGAGGACTTTTTTAACCCTATAGTTCCCAACCTGGGACAGTCGTGAGCTTGGAAACAACAGAGCATTTATTTCTGCTAATGACATGGGTATTTTGATGTGAAAGTACATGTGTAAATCTGGTGTTTCAGTTCTTGTGGCATCTTACAATGTGAACTTGTTGGGTCAAATGTCAAAGGTACTTTGCAAGTCTTACCTGGTCTCACCAAGTGGGACTAGTGATATCTAAAATTAGCCTGTAGAATTGTCTCGGAACTGCTTTGTTTCCCATTATTTTTAAAAGGTAATAGTTAGTACTTTTGAGACTGGTTATTCTTATGATTCATATTCCTGGCTGCTCTGTTCTAGGCATCCTAAAGGAGGATCGTTTATCCGGCCAAACAAGGCAAATTTTGGAGTAGATTTTCTTACTGCACTGAAGGGTCGGTATGGATTGGATGACGAGCAAGACATTCAGCGTGGGGCAGGGAATGCATTCGTATTTGGAAAGAAGACTGTGGAATTCGTTGGTCTGGATTCTGTTGCAGAACAACAAAGGCAAGTGTAGTATATGAAAATCTATTAAGATAAAGGTTTGGTTAGTCAAGTAGTAGCTCCTTTTAATGATAGAAAGCTGGCTGCCTCACACATGCTATTGTCATATCTCTGAAAGTAAGATGAACTGCACTATGGTAGAAGAGATAAGAAATCTTGTGGCTTCCTAATTTACCTGTTTTACAGTCAGGAACTGGGATTATGGCATTTTTTGAATGCTTGCAATCCTCATTTTGACTTCACCAGGTAGGAAGTGATGATGTTTGGGGTGGAGTGAGAGAGAGAGAAGTTATGATGACATTGGCAGCCATTATACAAGTACATGGTCCTTTTTAAATAGAGGTATTTTAATATTTTAACATTGTACAGCATTATTTCATCTTTCTTTGCTCGTATCAGAAATGACGTAGCTAAGAGAGGGAAGGCAGGAAGCCACTGTGCTATGAGTGAAGTCTTTCTAGTCAGTTCACGTCATGTTCATTTGTCTGTTAAGAAAGGATGTGACTTAATGATAGATTGCAGTTTAAATGACCTCAGCAGCAGAGAGGTATCGGTTCGGTAGAACTGTTCTACCTTTATCTCCCAGAACATTCTAAGCAGTCAAAAATACTCTGTCTTTTATGATGAGTGATACAAAGAATGCCCAAACAACTTAGAACCTCTTGCAAAAAGTATTACAAGAAACCTGTTTTAACTTGGAAGTTCTAATTAAATTTAAATTTACTCAGATGTATTTTGTTTGGTTTATCACTTTTTCTCAGTTGGATGAGGGTTGGTTGGAGTTTCTTTGGGGGACAGGGGTTGTAGTTCAATCAGACTATTTTCTAGTAGCAATGTAAAGGCAAAACCGAGCATATGTGTCTGGTTTTGAGTAAGAAAGACACTGCAAAGTAGCAGTCTACTCATTGCTAATTCTAAAGGAGACAATACCTATGAAAAGGATATTGCTCAGTTGTAACAAGCAGGTATTTATGTAATGTTCCTCTTTCTGTTTTAAGATTACTTAACAGAGTGTTCTTTCTCATTTAGCCGACTGAACCAACTGGTAGATATCTCAGTGCGTGAGTGCGCAGTGAGCCATGCCGGTCAGAAAGAGGAGATCAGCAGGACATGTGCTAGTATCCTTTTTATGCTATATTGCATGATACCAAAACTAATGTATGTATTTCAGAGTTGCAGTATTTGCTTCAGAAAATGATACTTGTATCCTTTTCTTTTAAATGTGTTTAAAACAGCGGTTTAGATTTAGAAGCTTGATGCAATGTTTACAGAGTTATAAAGTGGATGGCTACAATTTTTTGAGAGGGAATGTATATCGTGGATAAAAATTGGAATACTGTCATAGGTTGCTACTGTGACTGCAATTTCAGAAGATGCCAACAATGGTGGTTTTTTAAAATCTAACTCTAGAACAGATAAACCCCTTAAAAAATACAACTGATGTGTTCTGTTGACACCAGAGGTTTCCAATATATAATTGCGATGATTTGGGAGTTCCCTGCCCCCCACCTCACTTTGTAAAATCNAAATAATTTATTCAGTGTACTGCATGTTGTAGCAGTGTTACAGAAATACAAAGCAGGTATTATTTGTTCACTTATAAGGACTGGTAAGAGTTCCTGTCAAATTAATACAATTTAGGATTTGTAAATTTAAGCTTTTATAGAACAAAACTATAAGCATTTTCCATACCACAAACCAAAATAAAATTTGCTGTAACCAATCAGTATTTTCTCTTAACCTCAACAAGTGTAATCTGTTTTTGTTTACTTAATTCAAAAAACGAACCCTAATTCTTAATTTCTGAAAAAGTTCAGGTTTGAGATAAGTTTCTTTTTCTTAATGTGATTTTTCAGATATCAGGCATATAAATCTGTCAAAAAATCTGATCTCATCTTGGGAGACAGTAACGGCTATTGCTTCTCAAGTTCAAAACCTGGAAACGCTTAATATCAGGTATAAATATTCATATTCAGGTTTCTATTCCTTTGGGGTAGGAGCAAAAAAATAAGAGACTCTTTTAAATAAGAAGCCAGCTCTGCGAAGGTAACTGAATGCCTCAGCACTCATTTTACTGAGAGTTAAGATTTTGCGTTTTTTTTCCCCCAGATCTTGACCTTAAGCAACTTGTGTGTATGCTGTATTTTTTCAGACATTCCTTCTCAAGGGAAAACTGAAACTCTAGGAGATGAGCATCTATGTAAAACTAAATTCTGGGGAGGTATCCAGGAAAACTGGATGTTGACTGGAGTTTTGCAAAATTTACAAAATTACAGATGTCCAAAAAATAGAACACAGTTTTCAGGCACTAAACATTTACAGGACCTTAGGCATTTGTCAGCATGTTCTATGCAACAGATTTCATCATCTTCACACAAATTAGCTCGCTGGCTAGGAAGAGTGGATTAAAATGCATTCTAGATTTTTTACAGGTTGCTGTAGACTCTTTAAAGTAGTTAAACTGAAGGCAAAATAATTACTATGCATACTTCCATAGAAAGGAGGGACAAAGTTAGGTTTACAGCATCATAAGATGCCCTTACACACTTCTGCTACATCTTTCTAAGCTTAGCTTGCCCCAAGGCAGAAATGGCTGAACATGCCCATGCACCCACATCTCATGTATGCAGTGAGTCTGATTTGGCAAGAGCAGCAACTTGACAGGAGACAGTAAAATTTTCTGTGTGCAACAGGTCACATTCTCTAGATACTTGTGCCTAGAGTTCACAATGGCACTGGCAGGATGGGGGGGGACTCTGCTGGCAGATGGGCCCATCTGAAGTCAAGAGAAGAGTGAAGCCTTGAGGTGGCAGTGCTATGGAGAAAACGTTACTTAAGAAGTCTTGCTTAGCATTTTCAAATTAGATTTAGCAGGAGCTGTTTGCCGTTTGTTTGGGGGTTTTTCATGAGCTTAGATTTGTATTTTTTTCCTATGTAGGAAAACCATAAGGTAAATATATTTTTATTCCTTTTCAAGTCATTCACAGTGTCTTAAGACTTTATTTCTGGAATTTGTTATTATTGATATATTCTTACTGCTCAGGCAAGTCTTAATTTAGGAGTCCACTTTTGTTTAAAAATAATGCTTTACCACCAGTGTCTTGACACCAAACTGAAATACCTATAATGCTTTAACCAAACTTCAAAGTATCCCAAGACCCAGTCTATTCCTATCCTGAAATGATGCTGATAAGGACTGTGGATCATGGTGGTGGACCTAGTGGAATATCCATGTACAGTCATGACATTGGAAAAAGAGGGAGGATGTTGTTAAATAAAGCTGTAATTTCACTGAAACAAGAAGGAATTCACAATTATTTCAAAATAAACAGCATTTCTAGTACACACCTATACACCATAGCTGCCACATACCAGAATAATTTTTTGGTGGGAACTAACACAGTGGATTAAAGTTGGCAAAAAGGTAGCAGCCTAAGCCACTAATTTTGAGAAGTTCATGTTATAGCTGCGACTTTAGGAAGTTTGTTTTATTGTTAGGGCCAACAACTTGACTGCTGACTCTTGAAGAAGAGTCTTTCAGCTGTTCATAGGTCTGTCTTTATTGATGATCTGGGCCAGGGGATTGAGTCCATCATCAGTAACTTTGCAGATGACACGAAATTAGGAGCAGGTGTTGATCTGTTAAAAGGCAGGAGGGCCCTGTGGAGGGACCTTGGCAGGCTGGATGGGTGGGCAGAGGCCAATGGGATGAGATTGAACAATGCTAAGTGCAGGGTTCTACACTTTGGCCACAACAGCCCCAAGCAGCGCTGCAGGCTGGGGACAGTGGCTGGAGAGCAGCCAGGCAGAGAGGGACCTGGGGGTACTGGTAGAGAGTAGCTGAACATGAGCCAAGTGTGCCCAGGTGGCCAGGAGAGACAATGGCATCCTGGCCTGTATTGGGAACAGTGTGGCCAGTAGGACAAGGGAGGTTATTCTGCCCCTGTACTCAGCACTGCTCAGGCCACACCTTGAGTCCCGTGTCCAGTTCTGGGCCCCTCAATTCAAGAGAGATATTGAGGTACTGGAATGGGTCCAGAAAAGGGCGATGAAGTTTATACACAAGCTCTGTGTGGATAGGCTGAGGGAGCTGGGGTTGTTTAGCCTGGAGAAGAGGAGGCTCAGGGGTGACCTCATTGCTGCCTACAACTGCTTGAAAGGAGGTTGTAGCCAGGTGGGGGTTGGTCTCTTCTCCCAGGCAAGCAGCAACAGAACAAGGGGACAGAGTCTCAAGTTGTGCCAAGGGAGGTGTAGGCTGGATATTAAGAGGAAGTTCTTCACAGAGAGAGTGATTTGGCATTGGAATGGGCTGCCCAGGGAGGTGGTAGAATCACTGTCCTCAGAGGTGTTCAAGAAAAGACTGGATGAGGCACTTAGTGCCATGGTCTAGTTGATTGGCTAGGGCTGAGTGATAGGTTGGACTGGATGATCTTGGAGGTCTCTTCCAACCTGGTTGATTCTATGATTCGACTGGTCAATGAAGCCAATAGGACTGAAAGCAAAACCCCAAAATACAACTTTTTTTTTTTTTTTATCTCTGCTGAGATTATCATCCTCCAAAGCCTTCATTGTATAGTACACGCAATGTAACTAAAATAGTCGAAGCCACTGTAAGCTGCATTGATACAGATACTAAGTGAATTGAAGAGTGACTCAATTTTTTAAAATGTATTCTTATAGTTAACAAAAATATGTTTTTCAGATAGATGTAGGTGTTCAGATTTCTTCAGCACTTAGCACTGAACAGCTGTTTGCAACCTGGGTGCTGTTTGTAAATCTAACTTTGCCTAGAGCATGCATTGTCACAGTATCACAGTATAAGCAAGGTTGGAAGAGACCTCAAAGATCATCAAGTCCAACCCATTACCACAGACCTCAAGACTAGACCATGGCACCAAGTGCCACGTCCAAACCTGCCTTGAACACCTCCAGGGACGGTGACTCCACCACCTCCCTGGGCAGCCCATTCCAGTGGGGAATGACTCTCTCAGTGAAGAACTTTCTCCTCACCTCCAGCCTAAAC